>ML313585.1:0-121834 GCA_005239505.1 Nicotiana paniculata
GCTAGAATTCATGATTTTAAGCATTATATACCTTGCATTTTGTGTGCTTTAACGATAAAAATACACGTCGTATGTGCCTAATGGATTTGATTTAATGTGTAGGTGAGTTGGAAATGGAAGCCGAGCTAAATGAGAGCATAAACGTCGAAAAATACGCGCAAGAGTCGAAAAGGAGAGACCCGGGACAAGCCTGGAATTACCCAGGCGTTACACCCCAAACGCCAGGGGGTGCCTGGCGTTACCGAAGTGTTACACCCCAAACGCCAGGGGGTGCCTGGCGTTACCCAGGCGTTATCCCCCAAACGCCTGGGTATCTGTTTCGGTGAAGTCCGAGTTTTAAAGGTTTTTAAGTGTTTCTAAGTGAGAATAGGAGTCTCTTACACGGTTAGGGTTTATCCCAACCATGTAAGTAGACCCAAGGACACATCTTGGAGGGGGGAGATGATTTTGGAGAGCAAATACACGCACAAGATCATTGAAGGATCAAGGATTATCAGTTTTCTTCATTTTATTCAAGTATTTTCAATTGATGCAACACTTATGCAATTGTTCGACTATAGCATGAGTGGCTAAACACCCATTGTTCTGGGGTTGTGGTTTAGCCATGAATATTGTTATTCAACATTAATTTAACCTTGAATATATTTTACTCAATATATGGTTGTTTCTTCAATTCTGTGTTTAATTGCTTAATTTTCTGGCCATCAATTAGGTTCTATATACTATCTATGTTATGCTTGGGAAAGCCGTATATAGATTAGAGAAGAATTGAAGAGAGCGCGATCTTAACCCTTCAAGGGAGCGGATTTGTGGTTAGGATAGGAATATACCTAATCACCGTGCTTAATTTAACATCGTAATCTTAGTGCGTTCTAATAGACTAATGCCATAGGAATATAGGCATTAATCTATTGAGAATAGGTGAGGAGTTCTTCGGGAGAAGGCTATGAGAGTATTTATCGATTAATTAGCAACCATGAGTGAACTATATGAAAGGAANTATATTGGCTTGGTTAAATAACGATTAGAGTGATTTAGCAAGTAGTTTACACAAGTCCTTGTGGGTACGATATCTGGACTTAAAATCCTGTATAACTTGTCGACCACGTACACTTACGTGTGCATTGGGAAATCAACCAACACCCATAATAACACTTCTGATCACAATAGTTGTCGTAATCAAAACCAGCACCTGTAATTGGACTCATATCCAATAGGAACCTGTTTCAAACCTCCACAACACTGACGATGATGCAAGAACCACGAAGACCTCATAATTATACACCTGAATCAACAAGTCACAACTAACACCTCCAAGCACACACCCCACAAGCTAAAAATCAAGAAGTATGACTGGATATGTAAAAAGAAACACACAAGAGAAATATCAAACAAGCCCGACAGGCACAACTCTCTATCAGTTCCATACTACGGATCAATTTAAATAGGAAAATCAAAGTACATGAACAGTCATAAAGATCTCACTTTAGTATAACTCGCATGCAACCTGACTCAAACATATCAAATCACATGAAATCGTGAGGGTGTCACCCTCAACTCTAGATCACAGGTCGAATATACATCGTACCAGTTGAAATCTTCCACTAACTAATTTCTACCAATAAAATCACAACACTAACTGAACTCTCACCCCGGTAGAGTACCAATTCACAACTCGTAACCAAGAATGCTCAGGAATCACATCAAAACCTACCATAATAGACAACAGGAACTCACTTCTAGTGTCACAACTCTATATAATGAAGAAAAACAATGATAGACATGGCCTACCACTCATAGAATCTCCCAACAGAGGCAAACACATAAACAAAATGCAAATCATGAAACTCACCCAAGGGAAGCAACAAATAAGGGAACTCGTCCTGATAAGCAGAACCGAAAATAAATACGAATGGTGCCCCTCTCTAATAAATCAAAACCATACTTGTATGACATCATCTGGCGCAATGGCCTCCAACCTACTATATGAAACACATCAACGGGCAGGGCCTCCCCCTCTTGGGTGCCCGATACTCACCTAAATACTCCAGTGTGATACACTTGTCTGGAGTCTAGGAAAATTTCTCACCATGTGGCTGGTATCTCCACACTCAAAACAACTTCTCTGTTGATGTGGCTGTGGAAACTGTGTAGTACGAGTACCCTAAAACCCATGAACACGTGAAACACTGTGCGAAAATGGAAGTGCAAACCGAACTGGCTGACCCACAAAACCTCTACCATGCCATAGCCTTCCTCTAAAATAAGGACTAGTAGATCTCTTCAACTTAAGAGGCATCCTCGCCCACCCCCCACCCCCACCCCATCCTATCTCTCCTGAACTCGCTTGTCCTCCCTCTTATGGCCCCGCGTGTCCTCTCTCTCCTAATCCCACATGCCCTCTACTCGGCGAGCGATCCCTACCACCTATTAAAATGAAACATCCAAATCTAACTCCCAAGCCATGCTGAACTGAATATCATGCTTGAGCCCCTCAATGGATCTACGAACATGCTCATTAACTGTAGCGATCAAAGTAGGTGCATATCTAGCCAAATCACTGAATGTGACGGCATACTCTAATACTGACATAGTGCACTGGCGCAGCTACTCAAACTCTGTGCGCCATGCATATCAAAGGGACTGAGGTACAAACTTTCTCAGGAATATCTCTAAAAACTGAACCCACGTGGGTGAAGCTGACTAGGCCAGGCTACCAAACTCATATGCCCGCCACCACTGATAAGCCGCTCCCTTTAGATGAAACGTAGCAAAAGCAACCCCACTCGTCTTTACAATACCTATAGTTTGAAGAATGCAGTGACACTCCTCCAGGAAACCTGTGCATCATCTGTCGCCAATCCATTGAAGGCAGGAGGGTGATACTCCTTATACCTCTCAAGTCTAAGATGTTCTTCCTCATATGCTGCTGTCCTAACCACGAGCTGAACTGGGACCACAGGTTGTGTTTCCATGACACCTGGAACTTGACAAACATGAACTCGTTGCTCTAGAGTGTAGTGGCGGGATTCTGAGCTCCTCCTCCGGTCTGTGAAGTAGCTGGTGCAACCGGAATAAACCTCGCATGAGCCAATGCACCAAACATACTTAGGAACTGAGCTAAGGTCTCCTGAAGTCCGGGGGTAACAGCAGGCGCCTCCGGTACCTGCTCCCAACTTAAATTACTAGCAGCTCCTCAACTGTTGCTCTGGTAGGTGCCCTGGTTGCGGAACGTGCTCCTCGTTAACCTCTACTTGTGCCACTAGCTTCATCTGCTTCAGGCGTAACGTCATCAGGAACTGCAGCTCGGGACCTCACCATCTATAAGAGAATGGATTGATAAAAGTTCAAAATTCGAGCTCAATGAACTCGCACAATAGGAATGAACGAAGTGAAACTATCCTAATAGTTCTGCAGCCTCTCGAAGATAAGTACAGACGTCTCCATACCGATCCACAAGACTCTACTAAACTCTCTTAATACTCGTAGCACCTATGAACCTAGAGCTCTGATAACAACTTATCACGACCCAATTTCCCCTCTGCTGGGTATCGTGATGGAACCTAGTCTTAAGGACTCGAGGTAAGACTAACATTTACGGAAAATACAACAGCAATCAATTGACATCTAAAAATTTATGAAATGCAATTCTCTAAATGATTTACAATTTCCCAAAATCGGTAGTACAAGTCATACGCTCTATAGAGTTTTACTACTATTTTCTAAACACAACTGTCTAAAATAAAGTAAACGGTATGAATGCAGATCAGAAGGTGACCCTGAAGCCTGCGAATGCAGCAACAGGTTTACCTTGAGCCTCCACATCATCAAATCCGCACAGCTAATGCTCAACGGACTACAAAATACCTGGATCTGCACAAAAATGTACAAAAGTGTAGTATGAGTACACCACAGTGCTACCCAGCAAGTATCAAGACTAACCTCAGTGGAGTAGTGACGAGGAACAGTCAAGACACCTACTGGACTAAATATCTTGAACAAGTATAAATATAGAAACATATAGTATGATCTCTACATAAATTCTACGCGATATGGATAACAAAACAGTAATTGCAATAAGAAAGGAAAACAACAAGTATCAGTGGAATACCACAATAATGACACAGAAGAGTAAACGGAAACACAACCTAAATCCGAAATCACAGATACAGAAAGGACAAGTAATAACTCAGCAACAACGATCGCTTTCACGTCAGGTTTTAATCAATAAACTCCACGAGGTACTGAACATCGGACTAATCACAACTCACGGGTCTCAGTACCTGAACCCTAACACTTGGCATCTTATGCCCTCATTACACCTCATAACCACACTGACGACTCACATGCCAAATAGAGCCATTCTCACATAGAAGGAAAGGAAACAAGGGTGTCATCTATACTCAACAATATCAAGAAAACCCCTTAACTGATAAGGGTGCTTAACTACGTGTATGCTTGTGCAAGTGTCCTAACATACTTCATACCACCTAGTAAGCATAAGAAAGGAAATGAAAAACACGTAGGATGTTTCATCACAACTTTCACAAGATAAAGCTCACACCGGTAAGTGTACTACACAAATATCAACAACAAGAATGCCCCCAAGCCATCACAGGTCATCACAAATCAATCCTTGACACAACCTACATTGTCTCACCATGTGTGCAATAGTAAAGTAAATTCCCTCTTTTTCACACGTGCATAATAATGTTCCCACCTTGTCCCGCCACATGCGCAACCCAAATATATATATATGTATATCCTGCATTGTCATGACGCATGTGCAAATATCAATTGTAACAACGGCACGACAGTAACCTCATGCAACCCTAACGACAACCAAACGACAGAGACCTCGTGTGTCATAATAACAACAGCCGCATGACAGAAACCTCGTGCATCACCACAACGAGTACAACAACAACAATGGCAATAATACAAAGTACAACAAGTAAATCAACTCAAGAATCACTGACCATAAGGAACGGTAGAACTAGTTCACAAGGAATAACCACAATAAAGAATACTAGGCGTATTACAAACAACTCAACCGGGGAGAAAATAATATGAAACAATGGTCCCACAATGTACGGTTCAACAACAAGAAACTAATACAAGTAGAATAATTCTGAATAATGGCAAGTAAACTAAGGCATATGATATCTAAGATTCGTTCAAGGTTGGGCAATTACGAAAGAGGTAACTGTAAGTTCAAATAAAGGTAAGCAGTTAGGGGAATGATAACATGGAAATAAAAGAGAAAACACTTCCAATTAAGGCACATATGAATCAAATAAAAAAATAAGAGTGGACAATAAAGCAATTGATTCTAATTAAGCAAGTAAAGGTGGAACTAGTAATTAAGGAACGTAATCATAACAAGAACAACTGCATAGTTAATGAATACAAGGACCTAGGAAACTTAAGAGGCCAATTTCCACAAAGAAGTCTGAGCACGTATGTCACGACCCCAAATCCTAAGCCGACCGTGATGGAGCCTATCGTGGAACTAGGCTAGCCAACCATTTTAGATTATCAATATATCCCAAAATTTCACAAAAATTTAGCAGATTTTTAAAAATATCAGAAGGAGATAAATAAATACACACTTCCCCAAAACCTGGAGTCAACTGTCATGAGCATATAAGACTGAAGATACAATGTACTTCACTTTCTACAACAAAAGTATGAGGTACAAAAGACCAAAAAAAACTATAATTTGAGGGAAGGAAAGGAGGCGAGCTGGGGACACTGAGCAGCTACCTCAATCCTCGAACAACTCCAAGCTAGTTCGGAAATCAACTAGTGGGATGGTCTGGTACCTAGATCTGCACACAGAGGTGCAGGAGTAACGTGAGTACGCCAACTCAGTAAGTAATCAATGTAACTAAAACTTGAGTGTAGTGACGAGCATATAAATAATGTAAATCCATATAATGAATAACGGTGGAAATGAATAAATCAAGTCAGAAATCTACAATTCTGAATGTTTCATAAAAACTCCGATTTCCATTTTAAAAGATCATAAGAAAACTTTTATCCAACATTTATTGTCAGAGGCTCATTTTAAAGAAGAGTGAAAACAGCATTTTCATAAAATATAAGCCCCTCGGGCACAATATCACTCACAATAAGGTCTCTCAGGCAAGCCTCTCAGTCACTCGTGACTCCACTATCAGTATCTCATGCTCTTACTTAACACTTGTACTCAGCAAGTATCATGAACACACATAACTGCTGCGGTGGGCATCCTGTTCCACTAAATATATATATATATATATATATATATATATATATATATATATATATATATATATATATATATATATATATATATATATATATATATATATATATATATATATATATATACTTATATTGCTGCGACGTGCAACCTGATCCATATATATAACATATATTGCTTCGGCATGCATCCCAGTCCATATAATAGTCGACTACGCTCACTGGGGAGTACAGACTCCTGGAGGGGCTCCTTCAGCCCAAGCGCTATATCTGTTGCGGCGTGCAGCCCGATCCAATATGCATATTGCTACGGCGTGCAGCCCAATCCATATATATAACATATAGTTATGCGGCGTGCATCCTAATCCATATATATATATATATAATCTATGCGGCGTGCAGCCCGACCCACATATAATATATAACACATATATTGTTGCGGCGTGCAGCTCGTCCCATATTTATCCTCACATACTCGGGTCTCGGTCTGACTCAGTCATCCTCACAAGCCACTTGGGCAATTTATCTCGACTTAAGGGACTCAGACCAAAATATTTTTCAGAGTTTTCAAAGTAGTGTGACAACAATAAAAATAACAACAATTAGGAAACAATGACTGAGTTCACAATTTCCTAACAGTATAGTGTTAGAATAGTGTAAAATTACCCCCCCCCTTAGGGTCTAAACAGGTCGGCACAAGGCCCCAAACATGGCTCACATCCCATAACAAGTATAAACTTCTAAAAGACGGGATGTCGTGAGGATTCAAATCAAATACGCGGCTTAATAGTTGCTACGGGATGGACCAAGTCTCAATCCCTATCGGTGCACTCCCCCACGCTCGTCACCTAGCGTGTGTGTCGCCTTATTTATCAACACAATATCAAATAACGGGGTGTCATACCCTTAGATTTAGAGTTACAATCGTTACATACCTCAAAACAACCCAAAAGCTACTCCGCGATGTGCTTGCCCCTCGAACTAGCTCCCAAATGCTCCAAATCTAACCAAAACCGGATTAGCATCATCAATATACGCTAACGGAACAAAACCCAATCGAAAGGTACAAATTTTAACACAATTCTTGAAGTTTGGCCAAACCCGAGCCCCGGGACCACGTCTAGAAATTCGATAAAATTTACATCACTAGATTCCTCGTCCTCCCATGATTCTATACATACCACGAACACTAAAATCGGACCACAATTTCCAACTCAAATCCTCAAAAGAAAATTCCAAATTCCATGCACCTTGCTTCCCCAAATTTGGGTTTAATTTCAACAGTTTTCCGAGTTGATTACTTAGAAAACGATATAGAAACGAGTTATGAAGTTGTAAATATTACCTCCAAGAGAGCCCCTTTGATCTCTTCTTCAAACCCTCTCAATTAGCTCTCAACCCGCTTGAAAATGGAGGAAAATGATGAAAAATTTCGCAATAATGGGCTTTAAAACGTTCTGCCCAGCACTTAAAATCCCTTCAGTGCGATCGCGACTCTATCCACGTGATGGCGATGCACAGACCAGCCTACTCAATGCGATCGCATACCAATACACGTGATCGCATAGAACAACTCTCCACCCCACACACACGCCTCAGAACCTCTACGCGATCGCATTGCTTTACCCGACCAACCTATGTGATCGCAATCCTAACCACGCGATCGCATAGAACAAGAATTCTTGCCCCACACTTTTACTCTACGTGATCGCGGATGAATCCACGCGATCGCAGTGAAGAAATCACTGCTGCTAAAACAAAAGAAAACAGCAGACTTCTTAAGGCCAAAAAGTGCCCGTTTGAGCATCTGAAATACACCCGAGACCCTCGGGACCTCAACCAATCCTACCAACACACCCCATAACATCATTCAAACTTAGTCGAGCCTTCGAAACACCAAAAAACCACGAAAACACAAAAATTACATCAAATTCAAGCCTATGAACTTAACTTCTAAATTTCGCCAACGATGCCGAAAGCAACCAAAACACGTTCGATTGACCTGAAATTTTGCACACATATCCAAAATGACATTATGAACCTGCTCCAACTGTCAAAATTCCATTCCGACCCCTATAACCTATTTTCCACTGCCGACCGGAAATGGCCAAACACTAACTTCCACCAATTCAAGCCTAATTCTACACCGGACATCAAAACTTCATTCCGAACACACTCTTAAGTCCCAAATCACCTAACGAAGCTATCCGAGCCATAAAATCTGCATTTCGAGATCCTTTACCAATAAGTCAACTCCCAGTTAACTTTTTCAACTATTAAGCTAATTTAAGAGACTAAGCGTCTCAATTCTCACTATGACCACTCCGAACCCGAACCAACCGACCCAACACAACATAAATAGGCTAAACAACATATGATAAAGCAGAAATGGGGGAAATGGGGCTAATCTCACGGAATGACCGGCCGGGTCGTTACATCCTCCCCTTCTTAAACAAACGTTCATCGTCGAAATGGTCTAGAAACATACATGGAGTCTCGAATAAATGAGGATATCTTTCCCGCATCTCCCGCTCGGTCTCCCAGGTGGCATCCTCCACCGCCTGTCCTCTCTATTGAACCTTCACTAAAGCTATATCCTTAGACCTTAGCTTTCTGACCTAACGACCCAAATTAGCCACTAGCTCTACCTCATATGACATATCACCCTCGATTTGAACCGTGCTAAAGTCCAAAACATGAGACGAGTCACCAACATACTTCCGGAGCATCGAAACATAGAACACCGGATGAAAAATCGACAATCTGGGAGGCAAGGCAAGTCTCTAAGTCACCTCCCCAACCCTCTGAAGCACCTCAAAAGGCTCAATAAATCGGGGACTCATCTTTCCCCTCTTGCCGAATCTCATAACACCCTTCATGGGTGACACCTTCAGCAACACCTTATCCCCAACCATGAAAAATACATCTCGGACCTTCCGGTTCGCATAACTCTTCTACCTAGACTGTGTCGTGCGAAGCCGCTCCGGAATCAACTTCGCCTTACCCAACGCATCCTGAACCAAGTCTGTGCCCAATACCCTAGCCTAGCCTCGCCCGGCTCAAACCAACCAACTGAAGATCTGCACCTCCTACCATATAAAGCCTCATACGGAGCCATCTGGATACTCGACTGATAACTATTATTACATGCAAACTCTGCAAGTGGTAGAAACTGGTCCCATGAACCCCCAAAATCAATGACACATGCACGCAACATATCCTCCAAAATCTGAATCGTACGCTCCGGCTGCCCGTCGGTCTGAGGATGAAATATCGTGCTCAACTCGACCAGAGTACCCAACTCTCTCTGTACGGCTCTCCGGAACTGAGATGTGAACTGAGTACCTCTGTTAGAAATGATAGAAACTAGAACCCCATGCAATCGGACAATCTCTCTGATACAAATCTCAGCTAATCGCTCTGAAGAATAAGTAGTACCAACAGGAAAGATGTGCGAGGACTTGGTCAGCCGTTCCACAATAACCCATATAGCATCAAACCTCCTCGAAGTCCATGGGAGCCCAACTACGAAGTCCATGGTGATCCACTCCCACTTCCACTTCGGAATATCAAATCTCTGAAGTAGTCCACCTAGCATCTGGTGCTCATACTTGACCTGCTGACAGTTGAGACACCGATCCACAAACTCAAAAATATCTCTCTTCATCTGCCTCCACCAATAATGTTGTCGCAGATCCTGATACATCTTCGCGGCACCCGGATTAATGGAATACCGCGAACTATAGGCCTCAGCTAGAATCAAATCTCGAAGCCCATACAGATTGGGCACGCAAATCCGGCCCTGCATCCTCATGACCCCATCATCACCAATAACCACATCCCTGGCATCACCGTGACAGACCATGTCCTGAAGAACAAGCAAGTGTGGATCATCATACAGGCGTGCTCTGATCTGATCATAAAAAGAAGACTTGGAGGCTACACAAGCCAATACCCGCGGAGGCTCTGATAGATCTAATCTCACCAACTGACCTGCTAAAGCCTAAACATCAAGTGCTAAAGGTCGCTCTGCTACTGGAAGGTATGCTAATCTTCCCAAACTCTCCGCTCTGCGACTCAGGGCATCGGCCACTACATTGGCCTTCCCCGGATAATATAAAATAGTGAGTTCATAGTCCTTGAGAAGCTCCAACCACCTCCTCTGACGCAAATTCAGATCCTTCTGCTTGAGTAGATGCTGCAAACTACGGTGATCAGTGAAAATATCACAATGCACTCTATACAAATAATGACGCCAAATCTTCAAGGTGTGAACAATAGCTGCTAATTCAAGATCGTGCACTGGATAATTCTTCTCGTGCACCTTTAACTGTCTAGACGCATAGGAAATCACCCTACCGTCCTGCATCAAAATCGCTCTAAGTCCAACTCTTGAGGCATCACAGTAAACTGTATAAGAACATGAACCCATCGGCAAAATCAATATCGGAGCTGTAGTCAAAGCTGACTTGAGCTTCTGAAAACTCCCCTCACACTCCTTAGTCCACCTGAACTGAGCACCCTTCTAGGTTAATCTGGTCATAGGTGCTGCAATAGATGAGAATCCCTCGATGAAACAACGATAGTACCCTGTCAAACCAAGGAAACTGCAAATCTCAGTAGCTAATGATGGTCTAGGCCAACTCTGCACTGCCTCTACCTTCTTTGGATCAACCTGAATACCCTCACTGGACACCACGTGCCCCAAGAATGCTACTGAATCAAGCCAGAACTCACAATTCAAAAATTTTGCATCTAATCTCTTCTCTCTCAAGGTCTGAAGAACAACTCTCAAATGCTGCTCATGATCTTCCCGAGATCAGGAATACACCAAGATATCATCAATGAACACGATGGCGAAAGAATCCATATAAGGCCGGAATACACTGTGCATCAAGTGCATAAAGGCTGCTGGGGAATTGGTCAGCCCGAATGACATAACCAGAAACTCATAATGACCATATCTAGTCTTGAAACCAGTCTTGGTGATGTCTGGCCCATCAATCTTAAACTGATGATAGCCGGAACATAAGTCAATCTTGGAAAATACCATGGCACCCTGCATCTGATCAAAACAAGTCATCTATACGAGGCAAGGGATACCGATAACTTCACCGTAACCCTGTTCAGCTACCGATAATCAATACACATACGCGTAGAACCATCCTTCTTCTTTACAAACAACACCGGTGCACCCCAAGGTGACACACTAGGCCGAATGAACCCCTTATCTAGGAGTTCCTGAAGCTGCTCCTTTAATTCCTTTAGTTCTGTTGGTTCCATACGATAAGGTGGAATAGAAATAGGCTGAGTGCCTGGCACCAGGTCAATACCAAAATCAATTTCCTTGTCAGGTGGCGTGCTTGGCAGGTCTGCAGGAAACACGTACGAAAAGTCATGGACCATAGGAACCGAATCAATAGTGAGATTCTCACCACTAACATCCCTCACAAAATCCAGATACAATAAACACCCCTTCTCAACCATACGCTGAGCCTTCAGGTATGAAATCAACATGCTAGGCACATCATCGGAAGAACCTCTTCACCTAACCCTCGGACATCCGGGCATAGCTAAGGTCACGGTCTTAGTGTGACAATCAAGAACGGCATGACACGGAGATAACCAGTCCAAGCCCAATATCACATCAAAATCGACCATGATGAGTAACAGTAGACCGATACACACGGTCCACAATAATAGTATCGCCCACCAAAATCGACACATGAAAAGATGTAACTAAAGACTCACGGGACATATCCAGAAAATGGGCAGAATATGAAGAAACATAGGAATATGTAGAACCAGGGTCAAATAAAGCAAAATCATCTCGACAACAGACGGAGATAATACATGTGATCACTGCATCGGAGGCCATAGCATCTGGCCTGGCTGGAAAGGCATACGTACGGGCCTGACCTCCACCTACTCGACCTCCCCATCTTGGGCATCCTCTAGCTGACTGACTACAACCGCTGGCTACCTGGGTGGGTGGTGAAGTAACTGAAGCTAAAGTCGAAGGCTGACCCCTCAGCTGAGACGGAACTCCAAGAAAGAAGATGAGGACACTGCCTCCTCATATGCCCAAACTCTCCACACTCATAACAGCTCCCTGGAGGTGGAGACTGGGACTGAAATGAACCCCTGGCACTAGAACGACCACTAGGAGAACCATGCATAGAAGAACCCTGAGTTGATGGTGCTCGAGTTGTACTTTGGGCTGGAAGGACACCGAATGAAAAATAGCCTGCCTGAAAACCGTGGGGACCATGCCCCGAAGATGCACCACTATAGGTTAGGCGGCTTGACCGAGGAAGCCCGAATGAACGACCTCTACCATGCTGAAACTGCCCCTGGAAAGGGGCACCACTAGAACCACCCGATCCACAAGGCCCTTGGCCTCCCTCTCTACCCGCTCCTGGCGGTGAACCGACTCAATATCTCGAGCAATATCAACAACCTGCTCGAATGTAGCATCTGATACTCTCTCCCAGGTCATGAAAAGGCAGAGCTGATACGTAAGGACATCTATAAACCTCCTAATCCTCTCCCTATCAGTAGGGACCAACTCGGTGGCATGAAGAGCCAACTCTAAAAATCGCATCTCGTACAGCGTCATTGATAGCTCACCCTGACGTAGCTTCTCAAAAAGCCTGCACTGCTCCTCCCTGTGTGACTGGGGTACATACTTCTCCAAAAAGATAGTGGAGAACTGCTGCCAGGTGATGGGTGCTGAACCAACAGGCCTACGCCTCTCAAAAGACTCCCAACAAGTGAAAGCAGCACCATAAAACTGAAATGTAGCAAATGAGACCCCATTGGTCTCCAAAATCCCAGCAGTACGCAGCACGCTCTAGCACTTATCTAGAAAACCCTGGGCATCCTCGCCCTCAGCACCACTAAATGTTAGAGGTTTTAGTCTACTAAACCTCTCCAGCCTACGATGTTCACCATCTCACATAGCTGGGACCACGAAGTCCTGAACTGGAACAATCGGCTGGGCTGGAACCGCCGGTGGTGTCTGCTGGCCCTGAGTAGCCTGCTCAGGTGTCTGGGAAACTGTAGTCTGACTGCCTCCCCCGGACTGAGAAGTATCGGCAACTACCTGAGCAAGGGTGGTACACACCATCAAGATCTGGGCCAAGGTCTCCTGAAAACAATGGGCACTACCGGTGCCTGAGCCTGCCCTGCTGGAGCATCTGCGACAGGAATCTGAGCCTGAACAGTAGGGAGGTCAACTGGCACTATCATGGTTGTTGCACGGGCTGGCCCCTACCTCTACCACGGCCTCGATCGCTCGCTGGTCTAGCTGGTGGTTGATCGCCCTGATCGGTGGCGCGAGTCCTCACCATCTGTGAGAGAATGAAACAACAGAAGTTTAGATTTCCAAAACCAATCAAATGGCACGACAAAATTCAAGAAAAATGATATTGTTCCTAAGGGCTCTGTAACCTCTCAAAGATAAGTACAGACGTCTCCTTACCGATCCACAAGACTCTACTAAACCTGCTTAAGACCGTTTAGTCCTATGTAACCTAGGCTCTATTACCAACTTATCACGACCCCAAATCCTAAGTCGGTCGTGATGGCGCCTATCATGGAACTAGGCTAGACAACAATTTCAGATTATCAATATATCCCAAAATTTCACCAAAATTTAGCAGATTTTTAAAAATATCAGAAGGAGATAAACAAATACACACTTCCCCAAAACCTGGAGTCAACTGTCATGAGCGTCTAAGACTGAAGATACAATGTACAGCAGTGACTTGCTACAACAAAATTCTGAGGTACAAAATACCAAAAGAAACTATAATCCGAGGGAAGGAAAGGAGGTGACTTGGGGACGCTGAGCAGCTACCTCAATCCTCGAAAAACTCCAAGCTCGTCTGAAAATGGATGGTCTGGTACCTTGATTTGCACACAGAGATGCATGGAGTAACGTGAGTACGCCAACTCAGTAAGTAATCAATGTAACTAAAAACATGAGTGTAGTGACGAGCATTTAAATCATGTAAATCAATATAATGAATAACGGTGGAAATGAATAAATCAAGTCATAAATCTACAATTTCGAATGTTTCATAAAAACTCTGGTTTCCATTTAAAAATCTCGTAAGAAAACTTTTATCCAATGTTTATTATCACAGGCTCATTGTAAAGAAGAGTGAAAACAGCATTTTCATAAAATATAAGCCCCATGGGAACAATATCACTCACAATAAGGCCTCTCGGGCAAGCCTCTCAGTCACTCGTGACTCCACTATCAGTATCACATGATCTCACTTAACACTCGTACTCAGCAGGTAACATGAACACACATAACTGTTGCGGTGTGTAGCACGATCCATATATATAACATATATTGTTGCGGCATGCAGCCCGGTCCATATAATAGTCGATTGCGCTCACTGGGGGTGTACAGACTCCTAGAGGGGCTCCTTCAGCCCAAGCGTTATATTTGTTGCAGCGTGCAGCTCGATCCAATATGCATATTGCTGCGGCATGTAGCACGATCCATATATATAACATATATTATTGCGGCGTGCAGTACGATCCATATATATATATATAGACCTTTGAATCATTACATGTCTATGCTCAAAACAATGTCAAAACACCAAACACGTTAAAAAGACTCATCCAAAATTCGTCCGATCCCCATGGGACCCCAACCAAGTATACTAACAAGTCCCAAAACATGATACAAACTTGCTCGAAGACTCAAATTGCCTCTAACAACACTAGAATCACAAATCGCGCATCGATTCATGCCTAAGAAACTTATGAACTTCCGAATTGCAAAACTAATGTCAAATTCATACCAAACCAACTCCGATTGACTTAAATTATGCACACAAGTCATAAATTATAGTACAAACCTATTTCAACTTCCGAAATCGGGATCCAAACCCGACATTAATAAAGTCAACTCCAGGTCAAACTTCCAAGTCTTTCATTTCCTATTTTCGCTATTTCAAGCCAAATTTAAATACAGACTACAAAATATTTCCGGATACACTTTTAAGTTCAAAATCACCATATGGATCTATTGGAACAATCCAAATTCTATTTGGGGGTCGTTTATACATAAGTCAATATCACGCCCCGAACCTGGGGGGACGAGACCGGCACCTGGTGTCTCACCTATCCTTGCGTACCAACTTGCGACTAAGGGAATCTGAACATATAATGTCATACTTTGGCCATGGGCCACATAACAAGACAATTGCGAATGCTGACTAAACATCACTATAAAGTTGGGCCGACAAGGTCGTCATAACTAGTACGACTGGCAAACAACAAAATATGCATAAAAGGCTTACAAGCCCAACATACTGCACTAACTGACAGGATATGTCTACAAGTCACTACTGATGGATATACTGTGATCCGAAAGGGCCCCGACCTACTCATAACATATATACATATATACACAAGATGTACATAAATCTCTAGACCCGGCAACTCCGAAGGTCATGGAGCTTACCAATCAAGCTGAACTCGGGCAACACCTAATGAGAAGGTCTACACACTTGTCTGTATGCACATGCACGCATGAAATGCAGCGCCCCCAGGAAAAAGGGACGTCAGTACGAAATAATGTAACGAGTATGTAAGGCAATATACTGAAAGCTAAAACTGAACTGATAATATAATAATTGAAAGTAACTGGAAGTCAAAGATAATCTGAAGAAATGCTTACTTGTTGATATTGACTCAACTCTCTCAATATAGTAAGTAAAATAGTTGTCCGACCCTATAAGGCTCGGTATATATATATCTGCTCTGCCGTAGTAGGCTCGCTCATAGGAGTTTAGCCATACTAGGCTCTGTATCTCAGCCAACGAGGCTCGCTCATAGGCGCTCGGCCATAATAGGCTCGGTATTAACTTACCATCTTATCAGAAGTTGCCCAATAGGGGCCTGCCCATCGATTATAGCTTGATGGTAATGAAAATACTGTAATACTGTATATATAGGCTCTCTTCTCTATTGACTGGAACAAGACAATACTCAATTGAATATGAAGTCCCGATAAGGGAGAATACTATAACTTATGAGACTAGGAAATGTACGTAAATTCAGGTATATGAATTTCTCTTTATGCCTCATTATTAAACTCATGTGGTTACGAGATCATGCCAAAATAAAGGAAGGGCTTAGCCTTAACATACTTGGAGTAGGGAAAAATCCGTATGATATTATTGGAAAAGGTTGCACCGTACTCCTTTAGAATCGCAAAATCTCACATTGCTAAGGTGCTAAGAAATCTCATTGGAATTTTTTTGTTTCAAGAAATCTTGTTGAGATCCTGTTGGATTGAGGATAATGTCTGTTTTGAAATGTTTGTAATTGGGAGAAAATTATAAGATTACTTACTTGATTATTTAAAGGCCAAATGAAGCCAAATTTCCAAACTTCTAAATGTCTTTACACGTAAGTGTCATGTGTATGACACTTTAGATGGCCACCTTTCATTTTAGATTATGAGTCACTTAATTTGAATGGGGGGCTTCCACATTATGCCATTTATTCCTTATCCGATTTTCCCCTAATTAATTAGGTAATATCCCATTACCCAATAATTAATCAATTACCCACATAATTAAGAATTATCTCAACTTACTTAAAATACTACTCACTTTTTAATATACCTTGAACACCTTACTATCATGGTGACATAGTAACTTGTATGGCACTAGTCCATAAATACGGGGTTATCTGTGACGACCCAAAGGGTCATCACCTATGTTATTACCCATCCCGTACTTCCGAGGCCTTCAAAACCTTATTTGTATTTGCCTCGATTTTTGTGCGCAGTCCGGGCGCATAGCCGGACGGCTTAAATATGAAATTCTGTGAAAAAAGCTAAGATTTGATATTAAAATGAATAAATTTGACTTCGGTCAACATTTTGGGTAAACGGATCCGGACACATAATTTGACGGTCCCAGAGGGTCCATAGGAAAATATGGGACTCGGGCGTATGCCCGGAATCAAATTTCGAGGTCCCAAGCCCGAGAAATAAATTTTTGAGTAAAATTGTTTTCTGAAAATATTTAAGGAAGTTGAAAATGAAATCTGATTAGAAAGTAATGGTATCGGGCCCGTATTTTGGTTTCGGCTCCTGGTACAGGTCTTATATATGGTTTAAGCACTTTCTGTAAATTTTTGTTGAAATCGGATTTCGTTTGACGTGTTTCGGACTTAAAATGGGAAATTTGATGTTTGTATGAAATTTGATAGAATTCATGGATATTGAGGTTTAATTCTATGTGTATGATGTTGTTTTAGCGATTTGATCACACGGGAAAGTTCGTAGGAGGTTGTGTGAGTAATCTGTGAAATTTGGTATCGTTCCGAGATGTTCAGGCCAGTTCGGCACGTTGTTAGCAAAGTTAGAAAACTTAAAATTCCTAAGTTTGGTTCTTGAGGTTTGGGGGTGTGATTTCGAGTTCTAGCGTTGTTTTGAGTGTTTCGAAGGCTCGAGCGAGTCCGTATTATGATTTGGGACTCGTTGGTATATTTGGATTAGGGCTCGGGTGGGCCCAGGTGCTTTTCGGGCACCTAACGAGGCTAAAACTAGCAAACTCAGCTGCTGGTGCATCTGCTCTGGTGTGACCGCAGGTGCGGTTGCCCAGTATCGCAGGTGCGAGACCGCAAGTGCGGTCCCAGGCATTGCAGGTGCGGTCTCCCCTTCGCAGGTGCGATCCCAGACCCCCTAGCCCAATTCCGCAGGCACAAGGTTCTCCTCGCAAGCGCGAGACCGCAGGTGCGGTCCCAGCCATCGCAGGTGCTATCACTGTTAAGGCAGTGAGTTTAAGTACGGGTTTAAAACCCATTTTCCTCATTTCTCACCTTCTTCCTTAGGCTAATTCCACCATTTTTAAGAGCTTTTGACCAAGTCTTGTGAGGTAAGTAAATTCCACCCATAAATTTGTTTCATGCATGTATCAGAGCCTAATTAACTACACAAATTAGTGCAAAAATTCAAGAAAATGGGTAGTAACCTAGAACTTGTGATCACTTTATAATTTTCTGCGAATTGGCCATGAAATAAAGTAAAAATCGTATATTTATGATCCTTAGGCTTTGGGTGAGTGTTCCCTTCAAGAATTGCAAGAATCCGAGCGAGCGGGCCCGGGGTCGAATTTTGATAAATTTGAAATAATGCTAGGAAATGGATATTTAGGCCATGTAATTGAATCTTTGAATCCTTATTATACACTTGAGTTGCTTATGTCTAGATAATACCATTCCGGAGTCGAATCCTAAAGGGAAGGCAGTGTTAGAGGGTTGATTTCCATACTTTGGACCCGAGGTAAGTGTTCGGTATAACCCTAGCTTGAGACAATAGGAGTTGAGTATAATTTTCTACTTGCTAATTATCAAATATGATGTATAGGCATGGTGACGAGTATCTATACATTGGTGTCTATCATGACCGTGAGTCCTTATATTGTGAATATACTGATTTTGTGGTAATTTCCATGCTTAGTTGATGATTTCTATATGTTGTGAAGAATATGTGAAGGGAATTGTATTCTGTAAACTCTGTTGGAGCATTTGCTCAAATTGTGTAACGAATAATGAAGAAATATGAGATATTACGTATTGGAGCATTGGTTCAAATTGTGAAATGAATAATGAAGAAATATGAGATATTACATCCTTTGGAGCATTGTCTCAAGTGATAGAATAAGCCATGGAAATGAAAGTGAAAGAAAGAGAAAGAGTTATTGAATATACCCTTGCCGGTATTTAATTGTGCAGTTGATGTTCCCTTGCCGGGATTTAATTGTGTAATTGAAATATACCCTTGACGGGATTTAATTGTGCAGTTGATGTTCCCTTGCCGAGATTTAATTGTGTAATTGATGATTACCCTTGCCGGGATTTAATTGTTTAATTATTTTTCCCTTGCCGGGATTCCTATATCTATTCTGTTTACTCCCTTGCCCTTGTTTGTGATTGTTGTTTGGGTGATGCCGTGCATTGTTTGTTATTGTGAGGAAAGAGTGTAAAGCACGAAGGGTGATGTCGTGCCATGATTTACATTGATTACATTATACACTGCATAGTGAGGACGAGAGTAAAAGCACGAAGGGTGATGTCGTGCCATGATTTACATTGATTACATTATACACTGTATAGTGAGGACGAGAGTAAAATCACGATGGGTGATGCCATGCCATGATTTACATTGATTACATTATACACTGCATAGTGAGGACGAGAGTAAAAGCACGAAGGGTGATACCATGCCATGATTTACATTGATTACATTATACACTGCATAGTGAGGACGAGAGTAAAAGCACGAAGGGTGATACCATGCCATGATTTACATTGATTACATTATAAACTGCATAGTGAGGATGAGAGTAAAAGCACGAAGGGTGATGTCGTTCCATGATTTACATTGATTACAATATACATCGCATAGTGAGGACGAGAGTAAAAGCACTAAGGGTGATGTCGTGCAAGTTTGTGATTTCTTGTCCTTGTTGATATGTTGGCTTGTTGTTCCTTTCCTTATTGAGATTTCTTATATGAAACTGTTATCTCCCCACAGCATGTTCCCCTTCCTTTATTAATTATTTTCTCCCTATATTTCTTATCCGTTGTATATATGTATATATGTTTAATTGAACTGCACGGGTTTATTTGGTAGTCTGGTTCTAGCCTCGTCACTACTTCGCCGAGGTTAGGCTAGGCACTTACTCAGTACATAGGGTCGGTTGTACTGATGCTACACCTGCACTTCTTTATATTGTGCAGATTACCCAGCCGGACCTAGAGGACATCATTAGTGGGAGTGTCTTCCAGCTCATTGTAGAGGCTTCGAGGTATACCCGCTGGCGTTCATGGGCCTTGGTGTCTCTTCCATCGCTTTGTCTTCAATTCTGTCTTGTTTTTCCTTTATTTTCGGAGGCAGATATGTATTTCCTTCTAGACTTGTATTTAGCACTCTTAGACAGTTCGTGAGTTAGTGACACCAGGTTTTGGGAAATTTTGCGTCGATGTAATGTGATTGTCTTTACTTAGCTTAAAATCCGTATTTATTTCCGTTGTTTAATTTGTGAACTGATTTAGTTTATTCTGTCAGAATGAGGTTATGATACTATTTTAACTACACACGTTCGCTTGTCTAGCGGGTTTAACGTTAGATGCCATCACGGCCCGACGGTGGGATTTCGGGGCGTGACATTATCGCTCGGGACGTATTTTATCCCAAATCAATAACCTTCAATGAAACTCTTTTTTTTATTCGTTTACCCTTTATCTTTGACGGCACTTACTTATTGCTTGTTATAAATAGCATAAATGCTTATAATCTCAAGAAAATCTCATCCCTGAGTCTATGTCAATTAACTGAAGACGAAACTTTAACGTACAAAAAATGCGGTATGTAACATCTCATTTCCGAGCTCTCATCAATTTATTTATGGCGTACTTTCACGTACTAAAATATGGGATGTAACAGTCAACATCCGGTCAACCTTTTCAACTTAAGCTTCTAACCTTGAGATTCATTCTTCCGAACATATTTCGAAACACCTAAAATCCAAAACCAACGATTCACACAAGCCATAATATATTATATGAAGCTATTCAAGACTTTAAATAGTACAAAGGATTGTAAATGTCCAAAATGACCAGTCGGGTCGTTACATCATCCACCTATTATCTTTGTAATGCATTAAATTAGTATTATCCTATATCACACCAAAAAACCAATATAAATGTCACGACCCAAATTCCCAACCCACGGGGTCGTGATGGCGCCTAACACCTCACTTGCTAGGCAAGCCAATGTTAGAACTTAACTAACCATTTTCCTTTAACAATTTGCTTAAACATGAATAGAAATTCAAAAAAATGAATATAGAATCTAATATTTCCCAATAAATAACTTCATCAATAATAACTGAATAAATAAACCGAACCACGAACTAAATATATACTATATAACTACCCAAGGTCTGGTGTCACAATTCACAAACTATTAAAGAGTACTACAAATAAATGGGCTGAAAGAAATATGTCTATGTTTTGAATGAAATAAAATAGTATCTAAATAAATAAGGGAAGGCTCCAGGAATTTGCGGACGCCAGCAGATCTACCTCGTGTCTCCATGTAAAAACTCAACTATGCTCAAAGAATCAGCTCTGACCGGTACCTGGATCTGCACAAGAAGTGCAGAGTGCAGTATCAGTACAACCGACCCCATGTACTGAGTAAGTGTCGAGCCTAACCTCGGTGAAGTAGTAACGAGGCTAGGATAGGACACCACATAAAACCTGGACATGTATAAACATACTAGCAATAATAATTGCAATTAAAGAGTTACCATTATATCCAATAATGGGAAGGGATCATGCTATGGGGAATTTAACATAAGGAGTGAGAAAAACAAAGAGACAGCAATAAACAGTAATCAACAATAATTTAAAGTAACAAGAATAGAAAAGGAACTCGCACGGAACCACCCTTCGTGCTCTTACTCTCATCCTCCCCATATCATAAATAAGCATACACGGCATCACCCTTCATGCTTTTACTCTCACAATGTATTTCATTTCAGGCATGGCATCACCCTTCATGCTTTTACTCTCACAATGTATTTCATTCAAGCACGGTATCACCCTTCATGCTTTACACTCTTCCTCACAATAGAATATATTTGGATCATGCACGGCATCACCCTTCATGCTTTACACTCCTCCTTACCAATCACATAATCATTAGCAACATACAAAGAGGGATTTCGCAGGAAAATGATATTTCATCATAGTTTCTATTTTCATTTATCATTTCAATCTCAATTCAATATTAACAATATTATCCATC
Source organism: Nicotiana paniculata (assembly GCA_005239505.1). Lineage (NCBI taxonomy): Eukaryota > Viridiplantae > Streptophyta > Magnoliopsida > Solanales > Solanaceae > Nicotiana > Nicotiana paniculata. The sequence continues at coordinate 22,106 of ML313585.1, forward strand.
ATGGTAGAACCGGGTACCAAACTTCAAACATTTCAACAACAACGATAATCACAAGTAATAGGCTTTACAACTACCCAAATAACAAGAACTTACTTTCACTCGCATGTTATGACCTCACCACAATGTATAGGTACTCGTCACCTCACCTATACATTGGATTTAGCAACAAAACATGTAACAAGTAGTCACACAATACCTATTCCCTCAATCTAAGGTTAGACACAACCGTTACCTCATTTTGCAGGCCACTCACTGCTTAATTACAGCTCTTTCTTTCGAATTCACCTCCAACACACTCGTATCTAATCATAATTTGTTCAATATCAATAGTTAATGCTAAAGGAACTAACTTTAATGCAAAACTATGGTTTTCCCAAGTTTTCTCAAAAAAATTTAAAAACCAACCCCAGACCTAATTGGTCAAAACGCGGGGTTAGAACCAAATTCCGTTTACCCATTCACCCTCGAGCCCGAATATGTAATTAGTTTCGAAATCCGACCTTAATTCACAAATTTCCATTTTTTACAAAATTCTCTAGTTCTACCCAAACCCCCAATTTCTACCATGAAACCCCTTGATTTTTTATTGAAGATGAAAAAAATGGGTAATTGAAAGAAAATAGCTAATGAACACTTACTTATGATTTTGAAAGAAAAAGCCTTGAGAAAATCACCCTAGTTCTTCTACCCTTGTGAAAAAATAAGAATAAAAACGACTGGAGTTCTAATTAATATAAACTCACTGCCCGACCCTCGCACCTGCGGTGCTTGGGTCGCACCTGTGCTTGCGCATGTGCGAGAGGGCTTCCGCTTCTGCGGAAAAGGAGCTGGGCATCTTGGGCCGCACCTGCAACTAGAATACCGCTTCTAGGTCGTGCACCTGCGCAGAAGGGACCGCACCTGCGGAAAAAGTGGAACCCTGGCTTGGTCGCACCTGCGGGCTTCCGCTCACACCAGCGAGCTCGCACCTGCGGCTCAAGGCTCGCAGGTGCGGGTACATCAGAACAGCTATTACACTAGATTTTTACATGTTGAAAACATCCTGAAGCTTGCCCGAAACTCACCCGAGCCCTCGAGGCTCTAAACCAAACATGCACGCAAGTTTAAAAACATCATATGGACTTGCTTGTGCGATCAAATCATGAAAATAACATCAAAAACTACAAATTTAACCTCAAAACTCAATATTTCCTCAAGAACACTCAAATTTCTAAATTTTCAACCAGACGTCCAAAGCACGTCAATTCAACTCCGATTCTCATCAAATTTAACAGATAAGACTTAAATGTCATAACAAACCTGTACCGGGATCCAGAACCAAAATACAGGACCGATACCAATGAGTTCAAACATTAATTCATTTCTTTATTTCCTTAAAAATCCAGCATAACATCTTTCTTCAAAAATTTATTTCTAAAGCTAGGGACCTCGAAATTCAGTTCCGGGCATACGCCCAAGTCCCATATTTTACTGCGGACCTCCCAGGATCGTCAGAACACGAATTCGTGTCTGTTTACTCAAAATGTTGAACAAAGTCAACTAAAACTAAATTTTAATTCCAAAAATTGTTATTTCTTATATTTTCACATAAAAAGCTTTAAAGTTTTACGCCCGGACTGTGCACGCAAATCGAGGTAAATAAAATTAATCTTTTTAAGGCTAATGAGCCAGGAATGGAGTCTTAATTCATACGAAGACCCTTTGGGTCATCACAATCTCCGCCTCTAAAACAAACGTTCCCCGAACGGACATATAAAATTACCTGAACTGGCGAACAAGTGCGGATATTTACTCTGCATGTCCGACTCGGACTCCCAAGTAGATGCCTCAACAGGCTGACCTCTCCACTGCACTCGAACTGAATTTTAACTCTTTGATCTCAATTGACGAACCTGTCGGTCTAAAATGGGTACCGGCTCCTCCTCATAAGTCAAATCTTTGTCCAATTAGACAGAGCTGAAATCTAACACCTGGGACGGATCACCATGATATTTTCGGAGTATAGACACATGGAATACCGGATGAGCTGAGGATAACCCTGGAGGCAACGCAATTCTATAAGCTACCTCCCCCACTCTCTCGAGAATCTAAAATGGTCTGATATACCTAGGGCTCAACTTGCCCTTCTTCCCAAATCTCATGACACCCTTCATGGGCTATACGCAAAGTAATACTCTCCCTGCAACCATGAATGCCACATCACAAACCTTACGGTCGGTGTAACTCTTTTTCTTATACTGAGCTGCACGAAGTCGATCCTATATAACCTTGACCTTATCTAAGGCCTCCTGAACTAAGTATGTACCCAATAACCGAGCCTCTCCCAGCTCAAACCACCCAACTGGAGATCTACACCGTCTACCATATAATGCCTCATAGGGATCCATCTTAATGCTCGAGTGATAACTATTATTGTAGCCAAACTCTGCTAACGCCAAGAATTGATCCCAAGAACCTCCAAAATCAATAAACAAGCGCGAAGGATATCCTCCAAGATCTGAATAGTACACTCAAACTGTCCGTCCGTATGAGGATGAAATGTTGTGCTCAACTCAACTCGTGTACCCAACTCTCGCTGAACTGCCCTCCAAAAGTGCGAGGTAAACTGCGTACCTCGATCAGAAATAATAAACACGGGCACACTGTGAAAGCAAACAATCTCTCGAATATATATCTCTGCCAACCGCTCTGAAGTATAAGTACTTTCCACTGGAATGAAATATGCTAATTTAATCAGCCTATCCATAATAAACCAAACGGCGTTGGACTTCCTCTGAGTCTGTGGGAGTCCAACAACGAAGTCCATAGTGATACGCTCCCACTTCCACTCAGGAATCTCTATCTGCTGAAGTAAACCACCGGGTCTTTGATGCTCATATTTCACCTGTTGGCAATTCAAACAACAAGCCACATAAGCAACAATATCCTTTTTCATCTTTCTCCACCAATAGTTTTGTCGCAAGTCCTGGTACATCTTGGCAGCACCCAGATTAATAGAATACTTAGAACTCTGAGCCTCCTCAAGGATCAACTCACGAAATCCATCAATATTAGGCACACATATACGACCCTGCATCCTCAAAACACCGTCATCTCCAACTGTAACCTTCTTGGCACCACCGTGCCAAACGGTGTCCCTGAGGACCATCAAGTGCGGGTCATCATCCTGCCGATCTCTGATATGCTCGAATAAGGAATACCGAGCAACTATATAAGCTAGAACATGGCTGGTCGAAATGTCCAACCTCACGAACTGATTAGTCAACGTCTGAATATCTGAAGCTAACAGTCTCTCACCAACTGGAATAAATGCAAGGTTGCCCATACTTACTGCCTTCCTACTCAATGCATCGGTCACCACATTGGCCTTTCCTGGATAATACAATATAGTGACATCATAATCTTTCAATAACTCTAGACATCTCCTTTGTCTCAAATTAATATCCTTTTGCTTGAACAAGTGGTGAAGGCTACGATGATCCGTGTAAACCTCACATGGCACGCCATAAAGATAGTGCCTCCATATTTTCAATGCGTGAATAATGGCGGCCAGCTTCAAGTCATGAACAGGATAATTCTTTTCATGAACTTTCAACTGCCGAGACGCATATGCAATCACCCTGCCATCCTGCATAATACTGCTCCAAGCCCAACATGGGAAGCATCACAATATACTGTAAAAGATCCTGAACCTAATGGCAACACTAACACAGGTGCTGAAGTCAAGGCTGTTTTGAGCTTCTGAAAGCTCGCCTCACAATCATCCGACCATTTAAATAGGGCACCCTTCTGAGTCAATCTCGTCATCGGGGCTGCTATAGACGAGAACCCCACCACAAAATGACGGTAGTATCCCGCCAAACCCAAGAAACTCCCGATTTTCATGGCTGAAGTGGATCTAGGCCAGTTCTTGACTACCTCTATCTTCTTAGAATCTACCTGGATACCCTCTGCTGATATGATGTGACCCAAGAAAGGTACTGAATCTAACCAAAATTCACACTTTGAAAATTTTGCATACAACTGATTATCCCTCAAAGTCTGGAGTGTTATAGGAAGGTTCTGCTCATGCTCCTCCCGACTGCGGGAGTATTTAAGAATATAATCAATGAACACAATTACGACGGAATCCAGATAAGGCTTGAAAACCCGATTCATCAAATCTATAAAGGCTACTGGGGAATTAGTCAAGCCAAAAGACATCACCAAAAATTCATAGTGCCCATACCTTGTCCGAAAGGCTATCTTGGGAATATCGGACACCCTAATCTTCAACCGATGGTAGCCCGATCTCAGATCAACTTTCGAAAACACACTGCCATCCTGAAGTTGATCAAATAAATAATCAATTCTTGGCAATGGATACTTATTTTGATAGTAACCTTATTCAACTTCCGGTAATCTGTACACATTCTCATCGATCCATCCTTCTTATTTACGAAAAAAACTGGTGCACCCCAGGGCGAGACACTACGCCTGACGAAACCCTTATCAAGCAAGTGTTGCAACTGTTCTCTCAATTCTTTCAATTCTGGAGGGGCCATCTGGTATAGAGGAATACAAATGCGCTGAGTTGCCGGAGTCACATCAATACAAAAATCGATATCCCTCTCGGGTGGCATCCCCGGCAGGTCTGTAGGAAACACTTCGGGAAACTCCCGAACAATAGGCACTGACTATATTGAAGATATTTCGGCATCAAAATCACGAATATGAGCCAAATAATCCAAACATCCTTCTTAACCATGCGACGAGCCTTGGCATAAGAAATCACTCTGCTGGGAGAATGACCAGGAGTCCCTTTCCATTCTAACTGAGGTAATCCCGGCAAAACTAAAGTAACTGTCTTGGCGTGACAGTCCAAGATGGCATAATAAGGTGACAACCAATCCATGCCCAATATGACATCAAAATCGACCATGTCAAGAAGAAAAATGTCTATACTAGTTTCAAGACCCTCAATAACGACTACACACAAACGATATACACGATCTACCACAACAGCATCCCCCCCCCGGCGTAGACACATAAACAAGGACACTCAAGGAGTCAGGGGCATAACCAAATACGAGGAAAAATATGATGACACGTAAGAATAAGTAGACCATGTATCAAACAAAACTGAAGCAGATCTCTTACAAACTGAAATGGAACCTGTGATAACTGCATCGGAGGTCTCCGCCTCGGGTTTGGCTGGAAATGCATATAATCAGGGCTGGGCCCCACCACCCTGAACTACGTCACCGGGAGGACCCCTGACAAATTGAACTCCACCTCTAACGGGCTGGGCTCCACCTCTAGCAGGCTGACCTCCACCTCTAACATTCTGAACTCTACCTCTGGCTACCTGACCCCTACCCCTAGCTGGCTGGGCAGGTGGTGCTGCAACTGGTGCTGGAACTATAGCACGAGAATTCTAGTATTGTGAATTATCTTACGCATGAGGGCAATACCTATCAATGTGCCTCGGGTCACCACAAATATAACAAGACCTCGGTTGTCGAGACTGGTGGCCGTCAAACTGACCCTGTCGATCTGGATAACCCCTTGAAAACTCTGGAGATGAGGTGCATCGATAGGGGCTAACTAATCAAATAAGGCAAATGAGAGCCACGACCACCTGGGGACCCCTAGACATCTGAAGTGCTTAATTAAATGGCCTGGAAGGATGGCCTCTGCCCTGAGTACTCCCGCCTCTAGAGGAACCACTGAATCCACCGGAATGGCGGGTCTCTTGTCTGGCCTCTGAACTCCCATCCCAAGAACCGACCCAACTCTCCTGGCCACATTGGCCGCGTCCTGAAAGGAAATCTCAGCCCCCGTCCGTTTGGCCATCTACAACCTGATGGGCTGAGCAAGGCCCTCAATAAATATCCTAACTCTCTCTCTCTCTCTCTCTCTCTCTCTCTCTCTCTCTCTCTCTCTCTATGGGTAACAAAAGAATAGCATACCGATCCAAATCCACAAAGCGGTTCTCATACTAGGTAACTGGGATGCCGCCCTGCTGAAGACACTCAAACTGACGACGTTTATCTTCTCTAGTAGTGATAAGAAAACATTTCTCCAAAAAGAGGTGAGAAAACTGATCCCAAGTCAGAGCATGTGACTCAGCTGGTCTAGTCAACAAATAATCCCTCCACCATTTCTTGGCGGAACCAGTCATCTGAAACGCGGCGAAGTCGACCCAATTGGTCTCCAAAATACCCATATTATGAAGAACCTCATGACAGCTGGTCAGATATTCATGAGGATCCTCTGAAGTAGCATCAATGTTGTGAATAGGAAAAATCTTGATGAACTTGTCCAGTCTCCACAAAACATCGGAGGTTATAGTTGTCCCATCAGCAATCAGGGCTGCAACAACTATCTAAACTACCCTAACTAGGTTGGCTGTTGGGGTCTGGATCTGAGGAGTAGTCTGATCAGAAGTGTGGGTAGCAGGAGTCTGGACCCCTCCTCCAGCCTGAGATACGGTTGCTACCACGGGGAATGTGCCAGTCTGTTCTTAGTTATGCTTTTCTGCCTTACATACTCAGTACTTTATTTGTACTGACGTCCCTTTTTCTTGGGGACGCTGCATTTCATGTTCGCAGGTCCCGATAGATAGGTTGACAGTCCTCCTAGTAGGCTATCAGCTCAGTGGAAGGTGTTGCTGCACTCCACTTGTTCCGGAGTTGCCTATTTGGTCAGTATGATTGGGACATGCATTGACTGGTATGGCGGGGACCTGTCCCGACCTTTTGGATGTTTATGTACTCTTAGATGTTTTTAGACAAATGTCAAGTATATGGATACTTGTATGGCCTTGTCAGCCTATGTTTTAAGTTTACAAATAGTCATGTCATCCTTATAGGTGCGTATGTCACATGTATAAGTTTCTATGTCATGTTAGGTCGTCCTATGTCTAGAATTCCCTTATGTTTTATTTTGATTATGCCATGATGACCATTTTGGCACATTTATCCGTGATAGTATGATAAGAAAGATATGTTATATTGGTACTCGGTTGAGTAAGGTACCGAGTGCTCATCGCGGCCCATAGGTTGGGTCGTGACACTATGTTACCAACAACTCAACAGAATGTGAGAAAATGGCTCTACGCACTTAAAATTATATTGACAATCACTTTACCAAGTAACCACGGAGGCATAGGTTGACACATTTAAAGCAACACAAAAAATCACCCTAAATGCATGACTCGCACAAGAAGTCACAATTGTCCCAACACAAGAATAACAACAAATAACCAAGTACACTCAAAATACAAGTAAAATGATTTAAGGATAAACAATAACCATTCAATCAATGATCTAGTTCCAACATAGAATGTACAACAAAAATCACAACCGAGATACTGCCTCAAAATTATATTTCACAAGTCATAATCACAATCTTCCTTATATCACCGCGTGAGCCTTACATTTATTTTGAAAATATTTTTCTCGAAATAGCTACACGTGTTTTAGACCCCTCATCTCATCGCATGGCTTCAAGTAATTTCCTTTCTAGAAACACGTGTATAAATCTCACATTATCACACCGCATGTGTATCAACCACTATCCTTATACCACCTCATGCGTAACCATATCATAACACAATAAACAACTCGCACCACATATGCCAAATATCCATAGCACTTAGCCAAACTCAACAGTACCAATGTTACCACAACATATAGCCTATGGCTCAATCACAATGTGTACAAGAATCTCAATAATAACAAAATGAATGAGAATTACTAAAAAGGAAAGATATCTCAATAATCAACAACTTCAACCTCGATAATAGCTTTCATAGCTTCAGATTCAATAGCTAAAGGTGTTCTCATGAAAAGACAAAATTCCAATTCAATTGTATAACATAATCTTAACAACGAAAAGATAGTATGAAATAACAACTAAGTCTAAATGCATGAGAATAATTTAATACGAAGAGACGTCATGAAATAACAACTTTAAATGAGAATAACTTAACAACAAAAGGCACATGACAATAAGAGAGATAAAAAATCAATTAAGGAATATAAGAGCATGTTTTACAATAAAAGATAGAGCATGTGATAACAACATCAAATAAAGCATGTAAGACTAATTTGACAATAGACATAACATGATATGAAAATTTCAATTAAATGCATGAAAGAGCCTAATAGTCTAAATTGGTCAAAGTACCACTTATAAGCCCGTGTACACACTCGTCATCTTGTGTACACGTATTCAACATAATTCAAATAACATTATTAACCCAAATCGTAAGGGGTAGTTCCCTCGCAATAAGCTAGGTAAGATACTTACCTCAATTAGACCAAATCAATACTCAAAAATAGCTTTCTCTTTAAAATTCGCCTCCCGCATGGCTCAAATCTAACCAAAACGACTTAATAACAACAAATAATGCAAGAGAAACTAATTGCTTTAGATAAAGATATGATCTTTATATATTTCCCCAAAAGTCAACCCCGGGCTTGCCTTGTCAAAATCTGGATCCAAGGGTAGGATCCGACCAGCCATAACCTCACGAGTCCATATATGTGCTTCGTTTTTGAATCCGAGTCCAAATGGACTCTCAAAATCCAAATTTTTATTTTTTAAAACTTTGACAAAAATCTTCAAATTTCCTCATTGATTCTCATAAATTTGATGTTAAATCTAGTGTATAATAATGAAATATAGTTGGAAATTGATTAAAATCATTTACCCAATAGTTTGATATAAAAATCTCTTCACAAAAATGCCTCTTTCCAAGTTTAGGACACAACAGGTGATAAAATGAGTCTAAGTCCCGAAATACTCAGCTATAAACAAACTGAAGATATCACATTTGCGACCTGCGAACCCTACAAATGCGGAACCACAATCGCAAAAGCGAATACTGACCCAATCTGATGAAGTCGATGTTACATCCCGTACCTTAACACTAGGATGTGCCGTAGTAAATCCACATGAGTTCGAAGGGATTATGTCTATTAGGAGGTTATAGAGGGTTTAAGACATTATTATTATGAGACCCTGAAAGTTTATAAGATATTGTAGATATTATGTTAGTGTGGTATTTCCTTTTAAGTGAAGTATTTTAGTAAAAGTTTTATAAGTATAATTTTGGATAGTTACCAATATTACTATTTTTGAATATGCTTTAAATTAAATTATAAACATAATATAAGAAAGTTTATGAGATTTTCTTTATTGTAAAGATAGAAATTATTTTCTCACAAGAAAAGAAGGCTACTTTTACCATGTTAAGATTTAAGTGTACGAGAATTTTTACTCTTTATATGAGATTAGGAAAAATTATAAGTTGAGAAATTATATGTATTTTTACATGGATGTCTTAAGAAAATAATAGTGTATGTAGTTATTTTATATGGTACCACATGATCATGATAGTAGGGTACATAAAATATATTTAAAATGGATAGCATTTTAAATAATTTAGGATAATTTTAATTACGTGAGTAATTGATTGATTATTGATTAATGGGGGATTAACTAGTTAAAAAGATAATAATAAAGTTTTTATGATAAGCCTAAAAAGGCCAAGAACGTGCCAGCCCTCTTTTAATTGTAGATGACTCTTAAATTCTTGCCTAAATGTCACACTTTGGAGTGTCTTAGTCATCCTAAGTAGGTCCCACCTAAAGACAAAGATAACATTCTTTGGTTCATAAGGAATTGCTTAAAATGAATAGCAAAAGAAACATTACCTCTCTTAAGCTCAAAAGGAATTGCTAAAGAGTTTCTAGCAAGTATTTCATGTATATAACGCTACCTCTCTTGAGAAAGAGTTTCATCGAGATGATTTTGCAGTAAGCAACGTTATAATTGCATCGAGCAATTCATACCAATTGTTCCATATTTCGGTCTCGATGTTACGTGTTTCGTCACGGTTGGCGTGTGTTAGAAGGATTTTCAAAAAATAAAATCCGTTCAGGTATATTAAGGCTATTCCTTCTTTTGTTTGACATGATTCAAGTAACGATACGTAAACGTAATGCTATTCCAGAAGTGGTTAGTAGTTTTTTCTGTTTTCATCTTTAGCTACTATTAATCCAACCGATGTTACCTTTCAGATACGTGTGTTTGGCGTAGTCTATTGTAGAGCCATGAGAGGTGGCAGTTTTATCTTTTAGATTCACTCTATTTACCCGATCTTGCCACAAGTTGATATATTTCTTTGTGAGCAAACCCTTTTTTGCTTGATTTTTCAAATATCAAACGCAACACCATTTAAGTACTAATCTTAATTTAAGCAATCAATTTAATTGTGTCATTCCTGGCTTTTCCTTGAGTTAGTATTCTCATAAAAACGCATCTCGTTGCTTAAACTCCCTACTAATAAAATAATTACCACAAAAGTATTGTGGCAAGTAAAATAATATGAATGTGTATGACGTAGATTTTCTTTGTCAATGTATTGTGATTCATCGATCAGGAAGTCATGCATTTACCACCAAGCTACGTCCGGTTGGGTAGTTACATATTTACCATCGAGCTACGGCCGGTCGGGCAGTCATGCATTTACCACCGAGCTACGGCCGGTCAGGCAGTTACCACTAATCAGTTGGGCAGTCATGCATCTTACGATATGGATAATAGTCTTAAGGAGAAGCATTGTATATATATGAGTATAATAAGTATGCATATACGGTGGCACTTCAGAGATTCAGGTTGATTCTTATATGTCTTTAATCAATGTTAACTTATTGTTATATTTCAGTTCTGCCTTACATACTCAGTACATTATTCGTACTGACGTCCTTTTATTGGGGACGCTACATTCATGCCTGCAAGTATAGATAATCAGTTTGACGAGCCCTCATAGTAAATGAGATTGGCTTCAGCAAAGGATCGGTAAGACTCCACCTCTTCGGAGTACAACCGAGTCTATGAGTCATCGTGTTAGAAGTTTTCTACAGACTTATGAGTAGAATGGTACCCTATCCCATTTGATGTCAAATAATCTTAGAGGATTTGTAGAGAAAAGTTCATTTTGTATAGTATGTCAGAGGCCTTGACGGCCCATGTGTACTCATGTTTTAAGAACGGTGGTTCATTGACACAATGTTTTCCCACTTATAGTTATACATTACGAGTTGTGTCCATGTTGTCCCATGATAGTCACAATGAAAATAAATGAGTTACAAAGTGGTTCGCTCGTGCCAGTACGGCACTAGGTGCCAGCCACGCCTCCCCAGGTTTGAGGCGTGACAAAGTGGTACCAGGACGGGTCGTGTCCTAGGGAGTCTACAAAGCCGTGCCTAGTAGAGTCTCACTTATGGGTGTGTTGCGCACCATATTTATAATTGTGAGGCTATAGGGAATTTAGGAAATGTTACCCTTCTCTTGTTTCCAGATCGTGCCATAGAACTGAGCCGTAAGAAGTCAGTATGAAGTTTTCATCAGGTTTTGTATGCACTAGAGGCATGTATTACAGTAGAGCTTTAAGGCGTAATTTTTTCCAAGGAAAGTTATGGAAGAAACAGATGATACGATGCAAGATTGAAAGGTAAGTAAGATAAAAGTGAACAAGATATGAGATACTTAAGTACAAAAGGTTGTGAATAGTCCAGAGCTCAGATAGAGGTTGAGTTTTAGTTTAGTATATAGAGGAGACCCTAGAGAAAGTTTTGAAAATCTCAAAGAGTTAACATTCGAGGACGAATGGTTCTAAAGGGACAAAGGATGTTACATCCCGTACCTTAGCACTAGGATGTGCCGTAGTAAATTCACATGAGTTCGAAAGGGTTATGGCTATTAGGAGGTTATATAGGGTTTAAGACATTATTATTATGAGACCCTGTAAGTTTTCAAGATACTGTTAGATATTATGTTAGTGTGGTATTTTCTTTTAAGTGAAGTATTTTAGTAAAAGTGTAACAACCCGATCTGTCGTTACATAGAACTTGCATTTTTATTTCTGTCATTGACTTGTCATGGATTGGTTATTCTATTATTTATGTGTTAGAGTCAATAGGTTTGAAATCGGAATGGTTAAATGAGAATTCAGTAACATAGTCTCTAAAGATAGCCTTATAATGGGAAAAGTCAACTAAGAGTTGACTTATTAGGGAACGACCTCGGAATGCAGATTTTATCGCTCGGATAGCTTCGTGAGGTGATTTGGGACCTAGGAGTGTGTTCAAAATATATTTGTGATGTCCGGTTTAGAATTAGGCTTGAATTGGCGAAAGTTAGTTTTTGGCGATTTCCGGTCGGCAATGAAAAATAGGCTATCGGGGTCGTAATGGAATTCCGACAGTTGGAACAGGTTCGTAATGCCATTTTGGATGTGTCTGCAAAACATTTCAGGTAAATCGAAGTGGTTTTGGATGGTTTCGGCATCATTGGTGGGTTTCAGAAATTTCAAAGTTCTTAGGCTTGAATCCAATGTAAATTTGGTGTTTTGATGTTAGTTTTGGTGTTTTGAGAGTGCAACTAAGTTTGAATGATGTTATGGGATGTGTTGGTAACTTTGGTTGGGGTCCCGAGGGGCTCGGGATTGATATCGGGTGGTTATCGGGCATTTTTGGCCTTAGGGAAATCTGCTGAGTACTGTTCTGGTGTTTTCGCACCTGCGGATGGGGAGCCGCAGGTGCGGTCCCGCAGAAGCGGGCGAGGCACCGCAGGTGTGGAAATTGACCAAGTGAGGGGACTCTGCAGGTGCGAGGAATTTGATCGCAGGTGCGGAATTGTGAGACCCCAGAGGAGATCGCAAGTGCGGAAGGGGCATCGCACCTGCGAAGCTGCAGGTGCGAGTAAGTGATCGCAGGTGCGAGATCACTGGACAGAAGGTATAAAAACCAGCCTTCGCGAATTTTAGCCATCTTTCTCAATATTTCATCCGGGTTTGAAGTTTTTGAAGGGTTTTGAAGAGGGAATTCGATAGTTCTTCACCAAGGTAAGATTTTTGGACTCTAAACTTGTTTATATGTGATTAAAGGTCGAAATTATGGTGGAAATTAGGGAAACATTAGTGTAAATTGGGTGATTAGGTCTTGGGATTTAGAATATTTAGAATGGTGATTTGAGGGGTCATTTGGACTCCGAATTTAGTGTTCTTTATATGTACGGACTCGTGAGATGACAAAGAACAGTTTGGTATAAAAGTTTCTGGATTTAGGGACGTGGGCCCGAGGGTCGGGTTTTGACCGGTTTCGGATTTTTGGGTGAATTTTGATATTTTCAATTAGTAATTGTTCCTTAAGCATATATTGATGGTAAAAATCTGAACTTGGTAGATTTGGAGCACTCGGAGGCCGAATTTAGAGGCAAGGGCATTGCGGAGTAGTGTATTAGGTGGTTTTGAGGTAAGTAACGCTTCCAAACTTGGAACTGAGAGTTCGAAACCCCAAACTATTTGATATTTGTTGTTAATTAAGGTGACGCACTTACCAAGTGACGAGAATGCGGGCGTTTAACGAATAGTGGTAGTCTGGCTCATCCCATGGCACTGTCTATTGGTTATCCCAGATTGATATTGTACTGTGAAGGTGGTAATTACCTTGAACGAAATAGAAATCATGTTAAGTATAACTGTTAAGGCTTCACGCCGATGAGTTTAGACCGAAATGGTCGATTATTGTTGTCTCTATCTGTGATTATTGTTTTCATGTACTCAGTCCTATTATAGTATATGTTTCATGTCTCAGTCTCGTAAGTTGCTAGTTTATTTATATTATCATTGGTTTGGGATGCATTGCATATGTTAGAGCATTCTAAGTGAGACTGGAAGGTACTGACTGAGTGAGGCTTAGAGCCTGGTTTTGAGACAGTTATGAGGTTGGACTGCACACTGCAGCGATCCTGAAATCATGTCTTCGTTGGCTTGATATAGCGCTTGGGCTGGAAGGAGCCCCTCCGGAGTCTATACAACCCCCAGTGAGCGCACAGATATTCCGGAGATGGATTTCTCCGTGGTTGTTATGTTCCGGAGATGGATTTCTCCGTGGTTATTATGTTCCGGAGATGGATTTCTCCGTGGGGGCTGGATCAGCCGTTTTCCTCAGTACTTAGTGACTGTGTCACTTGTGTTTATGTAATATCCGGGATGGACTTCCCTGGACTTGAAGGCCGTATTCTAGTACTGAGTGGACCACCTTATGAGAGCTCGATTAATGAGTACACATCATTCATGATTCCATATGCATTCATTCTAGTATGCAGGGTTACAGACATATCTTGATACATCATATTTATTTCCTGATATATTATTGTCATGTCCAATTTATATATTGTTGTTTGAATTGTCCGAGGTTTAGTCCGTCACTACCTCTCAGCCCGTAGTTTGGTTTCATTACTACTGAGTTGGTGTACTCACGTTACCCCCTGCACCTTGTGTGCAGATCCAGGTACAGAGGAGTTCAGCTCGGGCCAGGGAGCACATTAGTTTCATCAGAGTTGACGAGGTAGCATCTGGCGACCGTGAACTCGTCTTCTCTTTCCTTTCTACCTGTCGTACTTATTTTCAGACTATGTTAGTCATTTTTTATTTTTTTTATTAAGTATTAGCAGCTCATGACTGTGTGACAGTAGATCCGGGAATTGTAGGATTTGGTCTTTCGAATTTTATAAACTTGTTTTCCCAAAATACTGGATTTATTATTATTGTCATTGATTTCAGAATTTGTTAAAAAGGGGCTTTTTATGAGAATTGTATTAAGTTATATAAAATGGGTGGCTTGCCTGGTTCCACGACAGGCGCCATCACGATTCCGGAAATGGGTCGTGACAAGTTGGTATCAGAGCACTAGGTTAAATAGGTCTCACAAGTCATGAGCAGGTTTAGTAAAGTCTTGCGGATCGATACGGAGATGTTTGTACTTATCTTCGAGAGGCTGCAGAACCTTTAGGAAAAAAATCTCACATTCTTGAACTTTTGTTGTGCGAATCCATTGATTCAACCTGAAGCATAATTCTTTGAACTCCTTTCATGTATTCAAACGCGCACGTGAGTGCTCAGTATCAGTCGTGCACCGATGGTTTGTGACTTCCATGAATAGGATGTGATTTTAGCGTGTTTGGGGCCAGTCTGGAGGACTTGAGGCCGGATTTTTGTCTGTACCTTGAGTACCGAGATTTCGTTTGTGTGAGCATAGGTATTGGGGACTTATATTTCCGTCGGTGTCCTTATGGATGGAACTTTGTGATTAGATGACTATGTGGTGAGTTTGATTGATAGTTAGATGTGTTCAGGTCGTTTGATTGTGACAAGAATGGACTAGCGGGAAATGTGGCAAGGACCATTAAGTATTTGACGTCTATTAAGTTAGGATACGGCTTCGAGTTGTGAGTGTATTGAAGGACCTCTTGTGTGGTTTTGTTGTGGAGTGAACTAGATTTTGTTGTTGTGTTATGAGTTCCTGGTGATGTCTTTTGGGTTGACCAATGCCCCAGCAGCGTTCATGTATTTGATTGATGGTGTGTTCAGCCGTGTTATAACTCCTTTGTTATTGTATTTATTGATGCCATCCTACCGTACTCTCGTAGCCAGGGATAGCATACTCGGCATTTGATGATGGTATTACAAGGGTATAGGGAGGAGAAGCTTTGTGCGAAGTTCTCCAAGTGTTAATTGTTGGCTTAGTTCAGTAGCATTCTAGGAACACGTGGTGTCCAGCGAAGGTATCTATGTGGTCAGCTGGGTGTGAGTGTAGCTTCCAAAAGCTCAAGAATTCCTGGACCGCAGCTCCAGTGTTAGTATTGCCATCAGCTTCAGGTTCTTATACCGCTTATAGGATGTCTCGAGGGCAGGCAGTGGCTGTGTTCTACTGTAGGAAGGTATAGTGATTGTGTGATAGCTATGATATTCGGAAGTGTATAGGGAGATAACATTTTGATATTTAGCAGGTAGGGGTATCTCCTAGGGGTTGTCCTCAGGTGTGTGACCCTTATGTTTATCTGTAGTAAGGTCTCTCTATCAGTAAATGATGTATGTTGCAATTTGAGTTTAGATCGCTTGTGGGAGTTGGCATGACCACCACAATAGTGGATGCGAGATTGGAAATTAATTGGATTGTTATAAGGATTGGGTCATATAAGCTTATGGAGGATATAGTTGAATCCCACCACAGCATGGTGGCAGTGATAATGTGTGGGCATAGTCTTGTTTGTCGTGATCCTTAGCTTTGAGCCAAGTGGGGGATTTCATTATTGATAATTTGATTACATGATTATGTGTTGTATTGGTTTCGGTTCGAGGTATGTTGGTGAATCAGTTATAACCTACAGAGGTGGAGTCAGGGAATGACTCGAGTGATGGAAATTTCTTTGATACAAGTTTTAATGTACTTTACGGATAGTGGAATTCATTATATGATGGGGTGTACTGGTAAGTGTAGAGTGTGCAATGTATGAGCGTGCTTGTTGCTTCAAAGGTGTGGATTACTTTCCTAGTATGTGGATTGCAAATGGGGTCAGGTCGTTCTGTTTACTTGGTTAGTGTAATTGAAATTTCGTAGAGTAAATGGCGTTCGAGAATGTTCAGACGAATTCAAGGTTATATGTAGCGATCGAGGATCTTCAAGGTGTGAGAAGGGCTAGAACTGAGATTTACGGGAAAGGTGTCTAGGATTGTGGTGTATTTGCATTATCATGGATTTTATCCATCAGTATCAGGAAGTGAAGGTAATGACTTTAAATTTGTAGGAAGTCTCTTCAGGGTAAGTATTTCTAATGTGGTGCATTTGGGGATAATTTGAGGGAGTATTCAACGGCCTATGAGCCTTAGACGGTATATTTTTATGCTCGGGTTTCATGCGGTGAGTCGGGATTGAGGATTGTGGTATTATGGCAAGAAGAAGTATCAATTCGAAGGTAAGTCAGAAGGAACTTGAATAAATAGGACAGCTTGGTAGTAGGTCGGATCGGGATGATAAGGGATACGGTTAGTTCTTTGGGTGTTTATAAGGTAATGAGTTGTTACAGGTGTTTATTAGCAATTCTCTTGGAATTTGGTGGCATGCGTAGCTTGGTTGAGTTAGAAGGATTCAGTCCTGACGGTTTGGTGTTGTACAAGTGTGATTCAAGAGTTCTTGATGGTTTATACCACGGTTGGAGATGTATATTTCTACGGGCGTGCGGGCCAGGTGATGTATAGTGATTTTGCTTCTAAATGAGATCGAATGGAAAGTTCTTGGCTAGTTGGGTGCGTAGTTGTTGTGGCTAGTAAGGGAGCATGAATTTCTCATATTTATCATGGGATTGCATGGCGTAGGCGGTATTTTGTGTATACTGAAGAGTGGCATATGTGAGATCACGGTTCAGTTCTGGAAAGAAGGCCAGAACTGGCAGTTTCAGATGAGTAGGTAAAGGATACCACTATTAGAGGGCTGGATGAGAGTATACATTCATAAAGGACAATGTGTTCAAGACAATGTGTTTGAATAAGGGTGCTTCATTGGTTTTACGACGCTCTCTCGTCGGATCGGCTGCTGATATTCAAGGTTTCTTGGTGACACAGAGGAATTATGGGGGTATCCCTCGNGTGTGGTCTGCACCGAGTCTAAATTGTTGACTCCGAAATGCTATCGTTGAGGGATGTACCATTCGATTGTCATTGAGCTTATTCGTGTCTTGGAGTGATCTATGAGTTACCTTTCGGTGTTCGAAGAGTTGTGATCATCACTTATATATGTGCATATGATGTAGTCTTATCGGGGCTGTATAGCGAGATTTGAGTAAGGTAAGTAATTGGGTGTTGCAGGATTGAGACGTGTTGGTTATGTTCTTTCTGATTCGGGTGGCACGGTATCATCCGATTTCCCGTGATTATGGCAATGCACTTTGAGTAATTGATGTCGAATTTCGCATGGTTATTGATTTTGAGCAAGGTGGTTTGGAGTGTGTCATGTGGTCCAGCGGTTGGATAGGATCACGCTTTGCATCTCGGTTAGGTAGAGGTATGACCCTTGGTGTCGGATTTTTGTGATATGGTTTCACGATGTGTATCAGGCTTTTAGTATGATGTGGTAATGGTAAGTGTTAGTGGAAGGATAGCCCTCTCGTGCGAGTCTTCTTTATTTAATGAATTGAACTCTTGGTATGTGGTTATTGAGGGCACAAGTTGTACAAGTTATGGCTCTGGATGGTATTGATACTGATCGGGTGAATGGTTACTGGTTTATACGTGTAAGTGATCGCAGGTGCGAGATCACTGGCAGAAGGTATAAAAACCAGCCTTCACGAATTTTAGCGTTCTTTCTTAATATTTCATCAGGGTTTGAAGTTTTTGAAGGGTTTTGAAGAGGGAATTCGATAGTTCTTCACCAAGGTAAGATTTTTGGACTCTAAACTCGTTTATATGTGATTAAAGGTCGGAATTATGGTGGAAATTAGGGAAAAATCAGTGTAAATTGGGTGATTAGGGCTTGGGATTTAGAATATTTAAAATGGTGATTTGTGGGATCATTTGGACTCCGAATTTAGTGTTCTTTATATGTACGGACTCGTGAGATGACAAAGAACAGTTTGGTATAAAAGTTTCTGGATTTTGGGACGTGGGCTCGGAGGTCGGGTTTTGACCGGTTTCGGATTTTTGGGTGAATTTTGATATTTTCAATTGGTAATTGTTCCTTAAGCATATATTGATGATAAAAATCTGAACTTGGTAGATTTGGAGCACTCGGAGGCCGAATTTAGAGTCAAGGGCATTGGGGAGTAGTGTATAGCCGGTTTGGAGGTAAGTAACGCTTCCAAACTTGGAACTGAGGGTTCGAAACCCCAAACTATTTGATATTTGTTGTTAATTAAGGTGATGCACTTGCCAAGTGACGGGCATGCGGGCGTTTACCGAATATTGGTAGCCTGTCTCATCCCATGGCACTGTCTATTGGTTATCCGAGATTGATATTGTACTGTGAAGGTGGTAATTACCTTGAACGAAATAGAAATCATGCTAAGTATAACTGTTAAGGTTTCACGCCGATGTGTTTAGATCGGAATAGTCGATTATTGCTGTCTCTATTTGTGATTATTGTTTTTATGTACTCAGTCCTATTATAGTATATGTTTCATGCCTCGGTCTCGTAATTTGCTAGTTTATTTATATTATCATTGGTTTGGGCTGCATTGCATATGTTAGAGCATTCTAAGTGAGACTGGAAGGTATTGACTGAGTGAGGCTTAGAGCCTGGTTTTAAGACAGTTTGAGGTCGGACTGCACACCGCAGCGATCCTGAAATCATGCCTTCGTTGGCTTGATATAGCGCTTGGGCTGGAAGGAGCCCCTCTGGAGTCTATACTCCCCCAGTGAGCGCACAAATATTTCGGAGATGGATTTTTCCGTGGTTGTTATGTTCCGGAGATGGATTTCTCCGTTGTTATTATGTTCCGGAGATGGATTTGTCCGTGGGGGATGGATCAGCTGTTTTCCTCAGTACTTAGTGACTGTGTCACTTGTGTTTATGTAATATCCGGGATGGACTTCCCTGGGCCTGAAGGCCGTATTCTAGTACTAAGTGGACCACCTTATGAGAGCTCGATTAATGAGTAAACATCATTCATGATTCCATATGCATTCATGCTAGTATGCAGGGTTACAGACATATCTTGATATATCGTATTTATTTCCTGATATATTACTGTCATGTCCAATTTATATACTGTTGTTTGAATTGTCGGAGGTTTAGTCCGTCACTACCTCTCAGCCTGTAGTTTGGTTTCGTTACTACTGAGTTGGTATACTCACGTTACCCCCTGCACCTTGTGTGCAGATCCAGGTACAATGGAGTTCATCTCGGGCCAGGGAGCGTATCAGTTTCATCAGGGTTGACGAGGTAGCAGCTGGCGACCGTGAACTCGTCTTCTCTTTCCTTTCTACCTGTCGTACTTATTTTCAGACTATGTTATTCATTTTTTTTATTTTTTTATTAAGTAGTAGCAGCTCATGACTGTGTGACACTGGATCCGGGAGTTGTAGGATTTGGTCTTTCGAATTTTATAAACTGGTTTTCCCAAAATACTGGATTTATTATTATTGTCATTGATTTCAGAATTTGTTAAAGAGGGGCTTTTTATGAGAATTGTATTAAGTTAGATAAAATGGGTGGCTTGCCTGGTTCCACGACAGCTGCCATCACAACTCCGGAAATGGGTCGTGACAAAAAATTTTATAAGTATAATTTTGGATAGTTACCAATATTACTACTTTCGAATATGCTTTAAATTATACACGTAATATAAGAAACTTTATGAGATTTTCTTTATTGTAAAGATAGAAACTATTCTCTCACAAGAAAAGAAGGCTACTTTTACCATGTAAGAATTAAGCGTACGAGAGTTATATGAGATTAGGAAAATTATAAGTTGAGAAAATATACGTATTTTTACATGGATTTTTTAATAAAATAATAGTGTATGTAGTTATTTTATATGGTACCACATGACCATGATAGTAGGGTACATTAGGTGTGTTAAAATGGGTAGTATTTTAAGTAATTTGGGATAATTTTTAATTATGTGGGTAATTGGTTGATTATAGATTAATGGGGATTAATTAGTTAAAAAAAGATAATAATTAAGTTTTTATGATAAGCCTAAAAAGGCCAAGAACGTGGCAGCCCTCTTTTAATTGTAGATGACTCTTAAATTCTTGCCTAAATGTCACACTTTGGAGTGTCTTAGTCATCCTAAGTAGGGCCCACCTAAAGACAAAGATGTCATTCTTTGGTTAATAATGAATTTCTCAAAAACGAATAGCAAGAGAAACATTACCTCTCTCAAGCTCAAAAGGAATTGCTAAAGAGTTTCTAGCAAGTATTTCATGTATATAACGTTACCTCTCTTGAGAAAGAGTTTCATCAAGATGATTTTTCAGTAAGCAATGTTATTGCGTCAAGCAATTCATACCAATTGTTCCCTATTTCGATCTCGATGTTACGTGTTTCGTCACGGTTTGTGTGTGTTAGAAGGATTTTCAAAAAACAAAATTCGTTCAGGTATGTTAAGGCTATTCCTTCTTTCTTTTGGCATGATCCAAGTAACGATACTTAAACGTAATGCTATTCAGAAGTGGTTAGTATTTTTTTCTGTTTCATCTTTAGCTACTATTAATCCAATGGATGTTACCTTTCAGGGACGTGTGTTTGGCGTAGTCTATTGTGGGGCCATGAGAGGCAACAATCTTATCTTTTAAATTCACTCTATTTACCCGATCTTGCCACAAGTTGATATATTTCTTTGTGAGCAAACCCTTTTTGCTTGATTTTCCAAATACCAAACGCAATACCATTTAAGTATTAATCTTAATTTAAGCAATTAATTTAATTGTGTCATTCCTGGCTTTTCCTTGAGTTAGTATTCTCATAAACACACACCTCGTTGCTTAAACTTCCCTACTAATAAAATAATTACCACAAAAGTATTGTGGCAAGT
Source organism: Nicotiana paniculata (assembly GCA_005239505.1). NCBI lineage: Eukaryota > Viridiplantae > Streptophyta > Magnoliopsida > Solanales > Solanaceae > Nicotiana > Nicotiana paniculata. Next base: position 43,475 of record ML313585.1, read on the forward strand.
TAAATAACATGAATGTGTATGACGTAGATTTGTTTGGTCAATTTATTGCGATTCATCTAAAGTTATGAGTTCCACTAGAGTTCTCTTTATCAAGATGAGAGAAAGTTTCTCAACCTCAGTGATTTGGAGGATACATGCCTTGCCTAATCTTAAGATGAATAATTCTTATTACCAGTTAGAGGTCCTTGCATAGTCATAATAAAGTAAAAATACAAATGGGAGACATTTAAGCAAATTTTGATTGTTGACTTAGCTAAACTGGAAGTAGCAAATCTTGTGATCAGAGTTATTGCTTGTGCTTTAGAATCAAATGTGTGCAATGACATCAGGAAGTGAGGTAGTATATGGGACAGTTAGCTTCTCAGCTTTTGTGCTTGTGTTACTTTTCAAAAGAGATGGATATATTACCTTTGCATGAAGAAGTTGTTTTTGTATGTCTAAGTATGTTCCTAAGTCCCTATTGAGATATATGGTAGAAATACATATTCATTTACCACCGAGCTACGATCGTTCGGGAAGCCATGCATTTATTACTGGGCTACGGCCGGCCGGGCAGTTACCATCGGTTGGGCATTTATGTATCATTATTTACCACCGGTTGGGCTGTTAAGTATCATTATTTACCACCGGTTGGGTAGTCAAGTATATTCATTTACCATCGAGCTACGGCCATTCGGACAGTCATGCATTTACCACCGAGCTAAGGCCGGTTGAGCAGTTGCATATTTACCATCGAGCTACGGTCGGTCAGGCAGTTATGCATTTACCACCGAGCTACGGCCGGTCGGGCATTTATCACTGATCAATTGGGCAGTCATGCATCTTACGATATGAATAATAGTTTTAAGGAGAAGCATTGTATATATATGAGTATAATAAGTATGCATAGATGGTGGCACTTCAGAGATTCAGATTGATTCTTATATGTCTTTAATTAATGCTAACTTATTGTTATGTTTCAATTCTGCCTTACATACTCAGTACATTATTCGTATTGACGTTCTTTTATTTGGGACGCTGCATTCTTGCTTGCAGGTATAAATAATCAGTTTGACGAGCCCTCATAATAGACGAGATTGGCTTCAGCGAAGGATCGGTAAGACTCCACCTCATTCGGAGTGCAGAGTCTATGAGTCATCGTGTCAGAAGTTTTCTACAGACTTATGGGTAGGCCGGTACCCTATCCCATTTGATGTCAAATAATCTTAGAGGCTTTATAGATAAAGGTTCATTTTGTACAGTATGTCAGAGGCCTTGACGGCCCATATGTACTCATGTTTTAAGAACGATGGTTCATTGGTACAATGTTTGCCCACTTATAGTTATACATTACGAGTTGTGGCCATGTTGGCCCATGATAGATACAAAGAAAATAAATGAGTTACAGAGTGGTTCGCTTGGGCCACTACGGCATCGGGTGCCAACCACGCTTCCCCAGGTTTGGGTCGTGACAGTCGCAAATACGAAAACTGGAATCTTCGCTAAAAGGACAGGAATGTTGCAAATACGGAATCTCTCTTGCCCAGGTGCCATCACAAATGCGATGGAATTGTTCGCAAATGCGAGCCCCCTGTTCCCAGCCCAACACCATAAATGCGAGAAGGATCTCGCAAATGCGATGTAAACCTCACAATTGCAACAACAAAACACCAGTAATAGTTGAACCTTGACAAAAGCTCTCCGGAACACATCTGAAACTCACCCAAGCCCTAGAGGCTCCATACCAAACACCCACACATGTACATAAACAATATATGAACTCGCTCGTGCGATCAAAATATAAAAATAATATCTAGAACCACAAAACCGACATCAAAATGCATGATTTCCAAAAGAAAACTCAAGAACCTCTATAATTGCAACCAAGTGTCCAAATTTTATCAAACCAATTCCGAAGGACACCAAATTTTGCAGTCAAGTTGAAAATAGCAAAACTGATCTATTCCAAATCTCAAAACTAAAATTTGAACCCGATAGCCATAAAGTCAAACCATGGTCAAACTTGAGAGAATTCTAAACCTTTAAATTGTCTACTTCCGGCAAAACAAGTCAAATCAACCTAAGGACCTTCGAATTGAATTCTGCGCATACGCTCATGTCCACAATTATGATATGAGCCTATCAGAGCCACGAAAACATCGATCCGAGATTACATATGCGAAAAGTCAAACTTGGTCAACTCTCCCAACTTAAGCTTGTAAAATAAGAATCATTCTTCCAAATAAACTCTGAATCACTGGAAACCTAAAATCAGCGATACATGCAAGTCGTAATACACCCATATGAAGTTTCTCGAGACCTTAAACCACCAATTTGCATTCAAATGCTCAAAACGATCGGTCGGGTCATTACACTTTAAAAAGGAAAATAAGGCTCAAATACACAAACCACCGGTCGGATCGTTACATGTAAGAAGTCCAACATTTCATATTTACATCACTTTTATGTGGAAGTATATTATGCGGTTATTGATTCTGACTTACTCCTTGGTATAACTAGTTTGAGTCCGATTATTTCATTTGCTTATTTTGACAAGGACAGGATAATGAAGTTGGCAGAGTATTATCTAAGCGAGTTTAGTGATAACATATTTTAGGAACTCAATTTCCAACTTGATAGTTTCATTATGTATGTACAAAAGTGCGATAGCAGATTTCTCAACGTGAAGGGAATTAAGGATTTTGCTAGAGTAATGATAGAGACAAAATTGAATCTTATTTGGCTACTTATTTATTTACTTGTGAAGCAAAATTTGCTAATACGTATTGCTATCGCAAGCGTGGGAAGACCATTTTCATTAATGAAGTACATCAAAAATGATTATGTTATAGGATAGATGATGATTTTTGAATGATTGTTTAATTTACTATATAGAGCGTGAAATATTTAAAAATGTAAGTATTGATGCTATTATTTTTCATTTTCAAAGTATGAAAACTCGTCGAAGATAATTGTGAAGTAAATGATGTTTTTTGTGACTATAATATTAATATAATTTATTCGTCAACGTGTTATCACTATAAAATTTTATATAATCGAACCAAATATTTATCTTAAAGATAATGGTACACCAATATTTTTAAAATTCTGAATAAACCTCTGAATAAGAATTGTAATAAAGTGAAAAATATTCGTCTTTCTTTAATTAGAGATTTTGGATTCGAGCCTTGCGTATGAAATTATTTTTGTTAATGCGAATTTGAATTTAGTTGGACCTAATACAAAATCGGACAAGAAACCAAAAAAAATGAAGTTCGTTTTTGTGGATGCGAAGCAAGCAATAGCAACTTGTTCTCAAAATAATGACGACTGAGCTAGTGCATGCACCTAATTATTGGACCTGCTAAAATGGATAGTCCAATGCCATACGCGGTCGATGTAACAGATTCTGCCATATTTGTCCCGCCCCTTGCTTTCTGCTACTTGAATTATTTTGTCGTATTACTGCTATTTCCACATGATTTTCTCAAACGATTTGAATTATTTTTATATTATTAGTGAAACAGTTCCTTACTAAATAAAATCAAATTGCTACTACAATCAAAGAGAAAGATAGATTACATCTTGGCCAAATGTCAATTCTTCCAGTTTGAAAGAAAAAAAGAGGAGAGATATGTAGTTTAATTTGTGATAATAGATTTTAAGTTGTATAACATCAATTTTACGAGATTACTAATTAGTGTTCACCATTAAGATTTACTTGTAATTAGTAATTACACAAGGGACTTCATATATCTATAAAATTATTTTTACAACATCAGATAATAAATTTATATGCGTTTGTTATCAGATTGAAATTTTGATAAATTGGTTAATAAAGAAAAATGATACTGGAAATGGATACTTTTAGTTATTTTTTCCTCTCACGTTTTTATTCCCTGTTTTTCTTGCTTTTGCCAGTAGACAATCTATAATCAGGGGAAAAAAGAATTCATTAAATATTTTGAGGAAAGAGATTAACATAAAGGATGTGACAAGCCCAGAGGAAAAATTCTTCAGAAACAGAACTCTTTCTTCAAGAGAGTCACTAATCATTCATCTATTTGTCGATCTTTGTAAATTACTCCAGTTTGGCACTCATTTGTTCCGGTCTTGGTGAAACAATCAAAGATTTGAAAGCATGGACAGAGGCGACCGTAGGATAATACGATGTGTTCAACTGAACCTATTATTTTCGGCTCAAGTTATGGTTATATATGCAAAATAAATTTGAAATGTATATATACTCTCTTTGTTCCAGATTATGTGAATTTTTTTTTTTTTTTATCTGTTCCAAAGAGAATGACCCCTTTCTAAATTTGAAAATAATTTAGCTTAAACTTCCAATTCTACCCTTTAATGAGAAACTTTTATAACCACACAAATACTTTGGGTCTCTTTTTGACTTATTTAGCACCACAAATTCCAAAAGTCTTATTTTTTTTTTAAACTCCGTGCTCAATTAAACAAGTTCACATAAATTGGAACGGAGGGGGTAATAAGATCACACTCGTTCTAAGAGCTTGTTTGGCCAAATATTTGGGAGGCCAAAAGTACATTTTTTTTGTTAAAAAACTATTTTTTGAAAAATTAAGGTGTCACGACCCAAAACCTAAACTGTCGTGATGCCGCTTATCGTAGTACTAAGCAAGCCTAAATACAACAATTTTCAATACAGAAAAACACCTTTTGAAATAACAGCAGAAAGATTTAATATTTAAATAAGAACCTTTTTTGAAAAGAGAATTTATCCAAAACACGATACACTCGTCCCAAGAATCGGGAGTCACTGAGTACATGAGCGTCTAAAAATCGGAGCATAATCCACAAAAGTATTTAGAGAAATAATCTCAAATACAGATAAACTAATGAAGGGAAAACAAGGCTCGCGAACGCCATGCAGCTACCTTGATAGTCCCCAAACTCCGATGCCTAAATCAGCAGCCGTCCCCGTAACCAGAAATGCCTGGATCTGCACACAAGGTACAGAGAGTAACGTGAGTACACCAACTCAGTAAGTAACAAGTCCAAATTGTGGACCGAAGATAGTGACGAACTAAACATGTGCAAATAAGATAAAACTAAATATATAGAAAGGTAGACATGCTTTTAAATCAATTAGGCAATTAATAACGGAAAATAAAGCAGTTCTGTACAGTGAATGAGTATGACTCTACTGTCACTACAATGACAATGCACATACTCTAAGTGATGCACCATGTTGTCAACCTCAATGCTCACATTCTCGATATCTCAACCACTCGGTATTGTATATGGCTCGGACAGCCCAGGGAAGATTCATCCCAGAATATATACACGATGCTGACCATAGGTCACCCTGTACCGAAAAAAGGGCCAATCCAGTCCCGTGGAGAAGATCCATCTCCAGGTAACAAGTACTTCGGACAAGATCCATGTCCAGGGAAGATCCATCCATCAATAATATCAACCGCGCTCACTGGGGGTGTGTTACAGACTCCAGAGGGGCTCCTACAGCCAAGCGCTATCATAACATCAATATATCTGCTGTGGCGTGCAGCCCGATCCCATATCTGCCACTCATAATCGGCTCTCGGCCTCACTCAGTCATCAACCTCTCTAGTCTCACTCATGGGCTCAAAAGTATCATGAACTAGTCCAAAACATCAATATGATGATGCAATAGATAACAACTGAGACTGGTATATGACATGAAATACATGTATATGACTGAGTACGAAGTATCACTAAAAAAAGTAAAGTTACAGCAAGAAATCGACCACTATGGATCTCAACAGTATCAGCATAAAGCCTAAGCATGATATCTAGCATGATTGACAGCTCAATTACGTTATCACATGATAAGAACACGGATATCATACAGATATTATCACTACACAGCGCCATGGAATCAACCAGGTCACAATTCTCACGGTGCACGCTCTCACGCCCGTCAGTTAGCATGTGCGTCACCTCAGTACCATTCATATAATACATATTTCGGGGTTTCGATTCCTTATGACCAAGTTTGAAAGCGTTACTTACTTCAACCTGAGAAAATCTCTACTCCGAGATGCCTTTGCCTCTCAAATCGACCTCCAAACGTTCTGAACCTAGCCACAAGCAATACGAGGTGATCAAAATTTCACAAAGAAAACATGAAATTCTACCCAAAATCCGAATCGGCCCGAACCTGGCCCCCTGGCCCACGTCTCGAAATCCGACAAAAATCACAAAACCCGAAAGTTCATTCACTCACAAGCCTAACCATTCCAAAATTACTCAAATCCGATAACAAAATCCTATTCAAAATCTCAAAGTTCTAACTCAAGAGTTATTCCTATTTTTTCCTAATTTCTCACTCCAAATCAAAAATTAAATTGTGGAATTAAAGATATAATCATGGAATTTAACCAAAATCAAGTAACAATCACTTACCCCGATCAACTCCACGAAAATCCATTCAAAAATCACCCAATTCCGTGTTCTCTAGCTCAAAATATGAAAATAGATTCAAAACCCTCGTTTTTTAAATTAATATTGTTTGCCCAGATTTCCTTCTTCGCGAATGCGACCGTCCTATCGCGTTCGCGTAAACCAACTTAGACTGCCTCCCAATTATCTCTTCGTGAATGCGGCCAATGCTTCGCGAACGCGTAGACCAATGACCTGGGGTCCCCAGCTGCCTCACTTCTCTTCGAGAACGTGACACCACTCACGCGTTCGCGATGCACACGCAAACCACACCTTCGCGTTCGTGTCCTCTCCTTCGCGAATGCGTAGAACAATCCTCCCAGCTCACATTAACCCTTCGCGAACACGAGTCTCCTCTCGCGAACGCGTAAGAGGAAACCAGAAAGTGCACACCAGCAGATATCAGTTATCACTCAAAGGCCAATAATGATCTGTTAACCACCCGAAACTCACCCGAGGACCTCGGGACCTCAACCAAACCTACCAACAAGTCCCAAAACATCATATGAACTTAGTCGAACCCTTAAATCACTTCAAACAACATCAAAAACACGAATTACACACGGATTCAATCTTAATGAACTTTGAAATTTCTAAATTCTACAAACGACGTCGAAACATATCAAATCACGTCCGAATGACCTCAAATCTTACACACAAGTCAAGAATGACACCACGAACCTACTTCAACTTCCGAAAATCCAATACGACCCCGATATCAAAATTTTCACTGCCGGTCAAAATCGCCAAAATTTGAACTTTCGTCAATTCAAGCCTAATTCTACTACGGACCTCAAATTCACATCCGGACACGCTCCTAAGCTCAAAATCACCTAACGGAGCTAACTGAACCATCAAAATTCAAATCCGAGGGTGTTTACATACAAGTCGACATCCGGTCGACTTTTCTAACTTATGTTTCCAATTAAGAGACTAAGGGTCTCAATTCACTCCAGACCCAAACCAACCAACCCGGTAAGATATAATACATCTGTAAAGCACAAAAGAAGCAGAAATGGAGGAAACGAGATTATAACTCTCGAAACGATCGGCCGGGTCATTACATAAGGTGTTTGACCAAAATAAAAAATAATAATTTTGAGCAGCACCACAAACAGTTTTTCTGCTTTTGGAGAGAAGCTACAAATTCTAACTTCTTCCAAGAAACAAATGGAGAAAATTAATTTGTTCAAGACAAAAATAACTTTATGATAAATTTATATTTTCTAAAGTATTCTCATTAATTTAACGTTATTCTTTTTATTTCTAATGTGCATTTCTCTTTTATTTTGATTAATTTTTTGTTCTCTTTTGCCATTCCTATAAGTAGATTTTAAATTTTTATTGAATGATGTATTATAACATAATTAAATTATCATGTAAAAAATAAGTAATATCAAACACTGAATGTTAATATTGCTTTGGAATAGCTAACATTGATTGAAATTTTTAATTTATATTTTTACTTTACGTCTTATAATTACAAATTGAACCTTTACCGTCTTTTTTAGTAATTTGATACTTAAAAGTACTTGTATAAAAGATTGGCCAAACATAATGAGTTTATAAAAAGCACTACTCAAACGAATTGGCCAAATACAAACTGCTATTTTGAAAAGTACTTTTCAAAATAAGTAATTTTTGGCAGCTTGATCAAACGAGTTCTAAATCTTTTAATTTTAAATTGTGGATTTAATTTGTCTCTGTCAACACAGGATCAATGTTTAATGAAGGTAGACAGAAAATTGAACCACGAGAATTATAAGAAATTTGTACAAGTTGGACTAAAATTTTACCCAAAGAGCTAGCAATAATTTATCCAGAAAAGGTACTTGTACACTAATAATTGGAACATTCAAGGAGCAGCTGGAGAAACCTAATAATAATAACAATAACACAAATAATTAATGCGTGCATATAATTATCATCTAGCTAACAAGTTGATCTATATATACATTCTATAGGTGGGAAGAGGCACAGGCAATACAAGCAAGCAAGAGAATAGCAGAAGAAGCACCATCTTCTTCAACATTGGAACTGCTCCGCTTGAACTTAATTGTTTTTCCTTTGTTGCATTGCATCTGTTTCTGGACTTGGTAATTTTTGGCCTCTTGCTGCTGTTGCCTTATCTTCATTGCTTCTTCCCCTCTGGATACCATTCTTTTGATTTCAAACAAAAACCAACAGTTTATAGGATACAACTAATGGAGTTATGGGTGCTTTTGTTTTTTGAAGTGTGCATGGGAACAGACAATGATGTGCCTACTTTTTATAGAGCCTGAGTAGCCACTAATGTGTATTAATAATGAAGGTGGATTATATTGTTATTAAAGTAAAGGGAGAGTCATAAAATATTTGGTATATATCTATTTTTATGGCGATGGTGTTGAAATAAGCTTGTGTATATCTTTACTATTTTAGTTATCACTCATCATCACGAGTATTGAGTAACTTTTATAGCTCTATCTGTCGAACGTTGGACATATAAGAAGAAATCATATAGTACTTTGCCCTCCGCTAGAATTTGAACCTAAGAACTCATGGTTCTCCTTCCACTTCATCAACCAATAAAATATGATATATATATATATATATATATATATATATATATATATATATATATATATATATATATATATATATATATATATATATATATATATTTACATAATAAATTGTTAGATTGTGGGCCTTCTACCACATCTGAACACGTTTGTTTGAATAAATAAATATTTATATGTATGTATCTATATATGTACTGTTGACCTTCTGCTATTTTTGGTAGAAAACTAGCTAGTACGTGGATTATTTGGTAAAGTTTGTAATTTATCGTTTACTATTATGTATCATTTGGAGGACGCATACTCCGTCCATTTAATTTCGATGAGGTGGTTTGACTAGACACAGAATTTAAAGCAAAAGAAAAAGACTTTTAAAATTTGTGATCTTAAAAGCTTAAGGTGTAAAAGCTTTCTAGAATCATGACATTTGTGTGGTTATATAAGCTTCTTATTAAAGATAAATTGAATAAAATAGAGAGTTTAAACTTAAATAATTTCAATTATAAAAACGTGTCATTTTTTTGGTATGGACTAATAAAGAAAGTGTGTTATCTAGATTGAAACCGAGGGAGTAATAATATTCTAAAGAAATTGACTCCTTATTTCTAAGGCAACTGTTTTTCAAAATTCAAAGCTAGAAATAAATAGACAAGTAAATTGGATAGGTAACTTTTCATTTCTTTATTTCGTTATTTTTCTTCTCTGAAATACTCCTTATATTTTCAGTCAATGTGACACAGAACCAGCCGGAAGTGTTGCAGTCTCTAACTTAGGAAACAAAGAGATTCAACTCCTTTAGTCCATACGAGCAGCACGAGGATGAGATACATCCAATTGGGCAAAGACCTGTAACTCTACGTGAGTACATGCGTTTAGAACCCCAATACAGGAGAGGGTTGTTTCGAGGTGAATTTCTTTGCGGCTGTCTGTGTCCACTTATATCGTGTTTGTCGACTAATTTCCTATTTAAGTTCTGGTTCAGATTTCAAACATTCCGTATACCGTCGAATTGGGTATATTCAATTTCATAGGCATGGAAGTTGTCTAAGCTCGTAATAAATCAGGCTCGAGCTCAAAGATAGAACATTAGTGCTCGTTGCGATCGAGGCCTGCAACAATTAAGATCAAGAATGATTGACTTCGAGTAAGGCGTAATAACGGAATGACGAGATATCAGTAACCGGTAGAAGATCATGGCGGAGATCCCGGAACAGATCAAATCAAAGCGGTTATTGATACCAATCATGAGATTTATTTCCGCTACTAGAGTTGTATCTTATTTAGGATTCATCTATTATATAAGGAGGGATCTGATTCATTTGTAAGATCATCATGATTCACTGAAAATATATACATACCTGTCTGGTTTGATTTATTTTATTGTTCAATTTATCTATTTAACTCATTGTTTATCAATTGATATTGGATTAAATCACATATCCTTAAAATCACAATATAAATTTAATTGTTACTCAGTTTTTAGGGTAAACACATTTCATATTCTAATTGCCACTCGATGTCTCTTATGCCTCATTTGTTTGCACTTAATGGAGGTCTAAATCTTAATCATTCAGATCTCAGACATTAAGTGCGTTTGTTTTTAAAGTCTGAATTTTAATTATTCAGATCTTAATCATTAAGTGTGTTTGTTTTTTTTACTTCAGAACCACTTAATGAGTCTGAATAGGTCTATATGATTAAGATCTATAACAGAGACTTAATTTTATTAAGATGCTATCACATATTCATTATTAACTGCCGCCACCTCCTATTATTATCAACTACCACCATGCCGCCACCACCACCTCCACTACCACTACGCCACCATCATCCTCAATCATAGCCTCCACCATTATCGATCATCACCACCCACTATCCCCACCACTCCGACCACCATCATTCTCACCCACAATCAACACTCCTCCACCTCAACTACCACAACTGATCACCCCATCGCCATCAACAACAACAATCACCATCAACAACCACAGCTGACCACCCCATCACTATCAACAACTACAGTCGACACTGCCCATCATTATAACCTGCTACTATCTACCCACCACCTTCCTCAGTCACAACTACTACCACCACCCGCCATTATTAACTATCACCAACCATCACCACCATCCTCAATCATAATCGCCACCACTACCAATCACTACTAGCTACTAGCATGAACCACCATCATCAATCAAAACTACCACCAACCACCGCCTCTAGTCGATATTCACCCGTTAGCCATTACCAGCAACAACTATCATATTTTAAAAAACTATATATTTTATTGATAGAATATAAGATTAGTTATTTCATTTGAATTTTATGTTTATTAATTTTTAAATAATATTTTATACATTCAGATGTTAAAAATTAAATGGTCTTAATTATTTCTATTCTGATATTAATAGACATCTTAATATATTCAGATGTATATTCAGATTCAGATGTCTTAATCTTAATACACATCTTGATATTCAGATTCAAATGTCTTAATCTTAATATATATCTTGATATTCAGATGTGTATTTAGATTCAGACGTCTTAATCTTAAAAAAAACAAATAAGGCCTTACTCATTCTAACACTTTCTTTTATTTATATTTTCATATTTATATTTTTTTGGGTCTCCAAAACTTGAAATTCAAGTCATGAAATGCCATGTGCAAAGGCATGGGGGCATGTTCCACAAGCCGACCAGCATTTCTTCATCTTCGTCCATATCCTCCGCTATGAAGCCTCTTCTCCATGCCCAATTTTTCTTCTTTTCATTTGCTTTAATTTGTCATATTCTCATTTTTGTTTTTCTTTACTCATATTATGAGACATTACTATTTATAGCAGTATAACCTTTTGTCCTGATCAGGTCACAATTCAAAGTATTCCTGTTCTTTGATAAATCATTGTCCACTCTATAATGAGAAAGCCTATATATTTGCTTAGATTCAAGCTTCAATCGATCATTTCGAATCACTTTATCAAAATTAATTCGCCAGTTTTCTATACGTCCTTAAATATATTCGATGTTAACTTCTCTGTTTCATGTAATTTATAACAATATAACTGATTCTATGTACGTCAAGTTGAGCGAAACTTCAGGATAGAGAGGTATAGAGAAAAGAAAACTCATCCAAGTGTAGGCAAACAATATTCGAGACAAAACTTGAACATTATTAGTTAGAATATATAAAAGGTCTGAATCAGATACAGACCCAAAATACTTGAGCTTATGTATTTCATGAGATATTTCACTAATTATATTGAGAAGGAAAAAAAAAGGAAAAGTAAAACAAAGAGACATTGGTCATAAATAATTTAAAGACAAGTACATGAAATATAAGGACCAAAGTTAACAGCATATGTTTGTTGCATATAAAGCAGACAAGGTATGGGGTTTGAGTGCATGAGCCCTTAACATGAAAGGTCCATGGCTCAAGAAAATGGGTTGTTGGCCATTTCACAGCAACTATTCTTTCTCGTCAGACCCTTATAAATCTTGACGGAGACATTTGTTTTGGATGGTGTTCTATGCTATATTCCTAAAGCCTGAACCACTTGATTGTTTCCATCAAAAATAATATTTAGTAATAATAACATTTTCGATCCATCGACGGAATCAATTCGTACTTTCACTGCTTTTGGGGTGAATCGCACCTCTTCATCTCACCCTTTTATTGTCTATAAATTTAGAGGCTTGACCTCATTTTACCTACATGAAAATTCTGAAAAACTTCTCCCCTCTTTTCTACTTTGTTGCATTATTTTCCAAATAAATATAAGTGTCAAATATGATTTGCTCTGTTTATTGAGTTCGCTGATGTTCTGTGATTTGAAGTGCCGCTATCACAGAATAGTTATTCCGTTCTATCCTAGGAGAAGTTAATCCGTATACCTTAGACAACAGTGAGGGGATTAAATTCCTTAAAGACACACTGTGTATTCAGTGGGCTCGGAACTAATTTACCATTTGTTTATAAACTAACATTTGTTTGCTTCTCTCATTTTCTAATTTTTGAGTACAGTGATACCAACAAGCTTAAGGAATTTAATGTTTATTTTCTGTGTTCATCTCTTTTATGTTGAGACGACGATTCTCGGTCTGCCATGGAATCAGAAAAATGAAAAGAACTTAGTCGGATGACAGTATAGAATTCAACAATAATGCACGAGGTCGGCACTCGTTGCCAATCAAGAAGTACTCAGACTTGATGAGGGTTTCATTTGGAAATTTGGTTATGATTGTGGAAGACATAAAGTTTAGTCTTTGTATCAAGTTTGATTGAAATTGAAATCGTACTAGAAGCAATCAACTTTGTTAGCAATCATTGTGAATGTTCACAAAGGTGAAGCAATTGACAATGTGAAACTTCCGTGAAGAATTCAAGAGGCCGATTGATCAAAAGAAAAATAAACTTTTGTAACACATGCCTTAATGGAGTATGGCAATGAGGAAATCTGAAATAAAATTTCTTATGATTATCGAGTCCAAGAAAGTAGGTTAAAGTGTTGTTAAGGGAGAAAACACGCAGATATCTAGTCGGTATCATTTTTGGATATTGAAGTAGAAAAGTTTGAAGCGATGGAGTGACCATCAACCTTTACATAAATTAAATTGGCAGAATTTAGTACCCGTTTCTAGTGCGTCGTTTGAAGTTTTAAAAATACTTTTCTTCGAACTGGCGCAATTTTGAAATCTATATGGAAATGTCGCAGACGAAGTGATACTGCCGGCTTTCTTTATTTAAACTAAAGAAATGGCACCTGATTCCTCTGAGAGAGAGAGAGAGCGAGAGTTATTAGAGGGCATAATCGCTATTTCTTTATAAAGCGTGTATCAATGGGTGGAAGCCTTACTTGCATCTTGAAATCGTGAGGGATTTTGGTGTTGACCATATACATATCATTAACAGTGGTTTATGACTCAAAATTGTTCTCCCAAAGGAAAACTATATCGTCAACGGGGTGAACGTCAAAGAAGAAAGTTGCAACAGAGAGATCCGGATTCTACTTTCTTTTTTCTACTCACTTTATTTATTTGCCTTTCTGATTTAGGATAGATGTTTATTATATGATAATTTTATATATAAAATCTTGAATTATATGCATGATTAGAAATGACACGTATTTTTATTATTCCTTTAATCAAATAAAAAAAACTATTAGTATTTGATATACAATTGGTAGCATGTATGGTTTCTTCAAGGAAGTAAGACATGAATTAGCCTTACAGTAATACTTGAAGTATTCTTGAGATCACGAATATAATATGTGTAAAGATGCACATATATCTGTTTGATTAGAGAAAGAGATCAAACTGTTTAAAGTGTTATAATGGTATAGTTAAAAAATCATTTGGAAAGAAAATTAAAATTCTGGTGATTTTTTACACCCGTTATAGAGAATAAAATCTTCGTAATTTTCTACTCCTGCTTCGAGATCAAAATCTGCGTGATCTTCTACTCGTTCGTTGAGATTAAATTCATCGTGACTTTCTACTCATTTGAAAATTAAAGTCTAAGTGACTTTATACTCGGTTTGAAGATTAAAAACTTCACCGTTTATTAAATTTGAATGTATCACATATTATTCGGTTTGAAGATAAAAAACTTCACTATTTATTAGATCTAGTTGTATCAGATGTTACTCGGTTTGAAGATTAAAAACTTCACCATCTATTAATTTTGAATGTGTCAAATTGGTTTGAAGATTAAAAACTTCACCACTTATTAATTTTGTCTCTATCATGGCACAAACAACAATTCTTGTGGTTGGCTCAACAATGTAATAGGGGCGTCGAATATGAATCTCCTTTTGGAAAAAATATGTTTGGAATATGAAATTATTCACCAAACAACCGCCCTTTTGTTATCGCAATTTAATGGAATTGCAGAAAGAAAGAATAGAACGTTAAAGGAGATGATGAATGTCTTGTTGATAAGTTCAGGTTTAATCCAGAACTTGTGGGGGAATAGTTATTCTTACAACTAACCGAATACTAAGTCAAGTTCCTCGTAACAAGACACAATTCATTCCATATGAAAAATGGAATGGAAGGAAGCCCAACTTAAATATTTTAAAGTGTGGGGGTGCTTAACTAAGTGCGAGTTCCTAAACCCAAAGGGTAAAAATCAGACCGAAAATTATTGATTGTGTTTTCATAGGATATGCAACAAATAGTAAGGCATATCATTTTCTGGTTCATAAATCAAAAAACAATTCCGACATTCATATAAATACGGTAATTAAATCAGATAATGCTGAACTCTTTGAGAATATTTATCCATATAAAAAGGAGTGTGAGTCGGCTAGTGAAATATCTAAGCGACCTTGGGAAGAAGCAAAAGAAAGTACACCTAATGAGGTGAATCCAAGACGTAGTAAACGTCAAAAGATAACTACTTCCTTTGGACCAGATTTTCTGACATTCTTGTTGGAAAGTGAGCATCAGACATTTAAAGAATCAATGGCTTGCTCGAAAGGACAATATTAGAAAGAGGTAGTCAATAGTGAGATAGAATCCATATTAAGTATTCATACTCGGAATTGGTTGATCTTCCTCCGGGAAATAAACATTTGGGTTCTAAGTGGATTTTCGAAAGGAAAATAAAAACTGATGCTACTATTGAAAAATATAAGTCAAGATTGATTGCCAAAGGTTCAAGACAATGAGAAGGTCTTGATTACTTTGACACATACTCACCGGTAACGTGAATTACATCTATTCGGATGGTAATAGCGTTAGCCATCGTGTATAGCCTTGAAATCCATCAGATGGATGTAAAGACATCATTCTTAAAAGAAGGTTTGGAGGAAGAAATTTATATGGAAAAATCTGAAGGATTTGTGATTTCTGGAAAATAAAGAAGGTGTGTCGACTTGTTAAGTCACTTTACCACTAAAACAAAACACTCAAACAATGGCATGCGAAATTTGACTAGAAAATATTGTCAAATGATTTCAAACTAGTGTATTTACATTAAGAATACTCTAAATTATATAGTCATTGTTTATTCATAGATGGATTATATGTTTATAGAAAAGGCACATGAAACATGTGAAATGTGGGGACATTTAGCTTAGGCATAACAAAAGTTATTGCTAGACGAGATGCATATATTATCTAAAAGAATTAGATGATATGATTCTTCGAAACCCATAAATCCTTAGGGATATTGATACGGTAGTCAGTGAATTCATTACTTGTTCAGTCTTAGCAATGGAACTACAAATTCAAAAGTTATTTACGCGCCATTCAGAAATGATTTGTTCTTTCTTGAACATTTATAATGTTTAGCTCTTTTATGAAAGAGTGTCACCTGGAAGGTTGTGACTTTTCATGAAAAGTGCGTTTATATATTTTGTATAAGCATGACACTCATGAACGAATGTATTGATACATTGGTCTATAATGAGGTGAACCAACTGATGAACATGACCAAAATCCATTACAAGTTGGATTTGTTTCATGAATGAAGGTGCTATAATTTGTATATTATATATAAGTATGAATAAATAGCATATAAATGCTTGAAAATAGCGGAGTGATTGCGAAATGTGTTAGATATTAAAATGTTGTGGCCACAATTGATGCCAAACATTCCAGCCGTTGTTATAATATACTATTGTTATATTAAGTGTAGTCAATAATTTGATATGCAATAGGAAGTCGAGACGTATTAGTCTACGACATAAGGAAGTTCGGATTGGACTGTCATGACAATGAAACGGTGTTGAGGTATTTGAAATATAGTCAAAATTATGCTTTGCGCTACAATAAGTATCCCGCGATAATAGAGGGATATAGTGATGCAAATTAGATCATCGGTTCAACCGATTCTAAACAGTCGGTGGAGGAGCGATGTGATAGAAATCGTCCAAACAAATGTGCATTGACCGCTCTACAATGGAGGCTGAGTTTATAGCCTTAGATAAAGCCGGTGAAGAAGCTGAATGGATATGGAATTTCTTGGAAGATATTCCATTTTGCCCAAACCTTTGGCATATATATGTATACATTATGATAGTCAAGCGGCAATAGGCAGGGCAGGGAGCGTTATATATAATGGAATATATCGTCACATTCGACGGAGACACAATACCGTTGGACAACTACTCTTTAGTGGTGTTATTATGATTGACTACGTAAATTCAAGAGATAACGTGTCGGATCCACTTATAAAAGGCCTATCTAGAGAGGAAGTTGAAAGATCATCGAAGGGAATGGGGCTAAGGCATAGGACAAGTCATCATGGCGGTAACTTTATCTAGAACACTGGAGATCCCAAGAGCTAGGTTCAAAGGGATCAAACAAAGTTATGAATGACGATTCAACATTGTCAAATAACTCAACTCATTCTCATGATGAAGACAATGTTCATAAATCAAGGTAAAGCATTAAGGCTTTTTGATGAGTAATAAAGCATAAAGCTTTTTAATGATTTGCTAAGTCTGGCAGGATATGACCAGATAGTGTGTCTATAGTATTACACGTTTAGAAATCACCTATGTGAGTGTAAAATGTAAATCGCTTTAAGAGGAATGAAAGTAAAGGCCCATTCTCTAAGCACTCATGAAACCAGGCGGTGTTCATGGCTAAAAAGAACACAACCGTTAGAACCAAAGACGGTTAAGAATTGATTGTTTGACTTATGGTTGTCTAGCTATACACCAAAGCTCGACGGTTCAAAGATATCAAATCTACTGATTGACCAAGTATATCCGACATAAGTTCACTACGGAAAGTTCAAAGGGAAACCTACTTATCCAGATGCGATTAACCCTTAATTGCGAATCACACAGTATTTTCATGCATGTATTTCCATATATGTCCATTCCCCATTCATGTGGGGGATTGTTGCGTTTTTGCTAAGGGATGTGAATGGAAAATGGAAGAAGTACATATTGGATTGCACCCCTTCATCTCACCCTTTCATTGTCTATAAATTTAGAGGCTTGGCCTCATTTTTCATACATGGAAAATCTGAAAAACTTTTTCCCCTTTTTCTACTTTGTTGCATTATTTTCCAAATAAATAGAAGTGTCAAGTATAATTTTCTCCGTTTGTTGAGTTCGCTGAAGTTCCGTGATTTGAAGTGCCTCTATCACATAATAGTTATTTTGTTCTATCTTGGGAGGAATTAATCCGTATACATTAGGCAATAGTGAGAGGATTAAATTCCTTAAGGACACACTATGTATTCAGTGGGCTCAGAATTATTTTACGATTTGTTTATGAACTAACATTTATTTGCTTCTTTGGTTTTCTGATTTTTGAACGTAGTGATACCAATAACGCCTTCAACAGTTACCCGTAGGGCTGCCCATAGTACGATTTTTAGAACTTCGGTACAGTATTTTCAATTTTGGGCATTTAAAAATACAATATCATTATCATACTAAATTAATTCGTCATGATTCGATATTTTTAAATTCAATTTCAGTAAAATATTGTACGATAAAATGATAATCGCGGTTGTTCGACTGACACCAAAGTCATTTGCAAAAAAGAAAGGCATTACCGCATGAAGTTTCTTGTGTCACAACCCAAAATCACAACCCGTGATGATGGCGCCTAACACACTTGCTAGGCAAGCCGAACATAACAATAAAGAACCATAATAGCAGAATTTACAGAAATAAC
Source organism: Nicotiana paniculata (assembly GCA_005239505.1). Taxonomy (NCBI): domain Eukaryota; kingdom Viridiplantae; phylum Streptophyta; class Magnoliopsida; order Solanales; family Solanaceae; genus Nicotiana; species Nicotiana paniculata. The sequence goes on from ML313585.1 coordinate 62,107, forward strand.
ACAAGTCTGAAACCTAATAACATGATAGTGCCAATACATGATAATTCCCCCATAATTGATAAATACAGAGTCATGACCTCTAATACGGAAACAAGTCTGAAATGATCAAATACAATACTGTCTGAGATAAACACAACAATACATAAGCAAAGAGACATCAAGACTACGGTCAAGAAATGCAGTTCTACCTCGTCCCTTAGCAATCAACTCTGCTACTAAGCTCGGCTACTGATGACTGGGTCCGACACCTGGATCTGCACAATTAAGTGCAGAGTGTAGCATGAGTACAACCGACCCAATGTACTCAGCAAGTATCGTAACTAATTTTAATGATCCGACCGGTCGTTTTGAGAATCAGTGTCCCGTTTGGTGGCTTAAAGTCTCGAGAAACTTCGTATTTATTATTATGACTTGCGTGAGTGGTCGAGTTCAGATTTTGGATGACTCGAAATTGATTTGGAAGAAGGATTCTTGTTTTAGAAGCTTAAGTGGTAAGAATTGACCGGAGTTTTAACTTTTATATAGACGACTCTGAAATGTCATTTTGATGATTCCAATAGCTTCATATGGTGATTTTGGACTTAGGCGTGCGTCCGGATTTTGGATTTGAGGTCCGTAGGGTAATTTGAAGCATTTCGGCAAAATTAGAAAGTTGAAATTTTGGAAGGTTAAGAGCTTTGACCGGGAGTTGACTTGGTTGATTTCGGAATCGAATTGCGATTCCAAGAGTTGAAGTAGCTCCGTTATGTCATTTGAGACTTGTGTGAAAAATTTGATGCCATTCGGAGTTGATTCGATATGTTTCGACACGAGTTTTAGAAGTTGGAAGATTTGAAAATTCATAAGTTCGATTTGAGATGCGATTTGTAGTTTCAACATTGTTTGATATGATTTCAGGCCTTGAGTAGGTCCGCATTATATTATGGAACTTATTGGTATGTTTGGACGGGGTCCCGGGGGCCTCGGGTGTGTTTCGTATGGGCTACGTGCCATTTCCTTCTATTTTTGGACTGCTGATTGCTGGTATTTGGTGTCCTTCACCGCGTTCGCGATGAAGCAATCGCGTTCACATAGTGTAATTGGGAGGCAAGTATCAATTTCCCTTCGCGTTTGCAAAGAGAGTCTCACGTTCTCAAAGAGGGAATCGCGTTCGCGAAGGTTGGAAAGCCTTTGCCTTCGTGTTAGTGGTCCGCGATCGCGTAGAGGTAAGGTGGAAAGGGCATCAAGCAACTCTTCTCTTCGCGTTAGCGAGTATACAGACATGTTCGCGTAGGGTCTTAAGATTAGGTCACCTCGTCCGCGAGCTTGATGTCGTGTCCGCGAAGCACATTTTGGAAGCCTTCATTTTTTCTTCTTCATGTTCGAGGGGGATATTCCATGATCCCGATGTATTATTCACTAGGCAGAAAATATAAGAACTCTATTTCGGGGGTTAGCCATTTTTATCAGTTTTGGAGCTGTAGGCCTCGACTTCGGGAGATATTTTGTGGGTTTTTAAGCAATTCATTAGGGTAAGTGATCTTTACTCAAATCTTATTATATTTCATGAATCCATTGTTATTTTCATCATTTAATTAGTGAATTTAATTGGAAATTTGGGGAAATGTATAAAAATTTTCAAAATGTAAAAATGAGGATTTGAAGGGTGATTCGATGTCGGAATTTGGTAATTCTTGTATGGTTGAACTCGTTATTGTCACACCTCATTTTTCCTGAGGGGGATATGGGGGTTTTTCAATTGAAGTGACATTATTCAAAATGAGATTATTTATTTAATCAGAGTCGCCACTTGGGATATTTATGAAGCCCCAAGTCACCTATTTATTTTTAAATCCCAAATCGAGGAAATTGACTCTGATTTATGGTCCGCGAACACAGAAGTCGGGGTAAGGAATTATGTTAACCCGGGAGAAGGTGTAAGTGTCACGACCTCAAATCCTAACAGGCCGTGATGGCGCCTACCGTGGAACTAGGATAGCCGACAATCACATGACTACACATTTGTTATATTATAATTTCTCAAAATCATTAATAATCAGGAAAATGAGCATAAAATTCCTCTAAGTCTTAGGCAAGCATAATAAAACTAGCAGTCTAAACAAATTCCCCCAGGACTGGAGTCAACCGATCACGAGCATATAAGAATAAAACTAACTCTGCTAATGTCATAAACAATGTCTAGGAATAACATACTAATACTAATAAAGGGAGGGAAATGGAGAAGCTGCGGACGCTGGACAACTACCTCGAAATCCCAAAGTTGATGACAACGAACTCGGACGACTACTGCTCTGAACCAGTACCCGCATCTGCACATAGGGGTGCAGGGAGTAATGATGAGTATGCCAACTCAGTAGTAATAAAAATAAATCACACTCTGAGAATAAAAAACACACAGCACAGATACACCAATCCACAAAACAGTAAATTCCCTAATTTCTCCAATTCAAATCAAAATTTAATGATAAAATAAAGATGGAATCATGAATAACAGATAAATCTGTGTCAAAAACACTTATCCCAATTCAAATCGTGACAATCCTCTTCAAAATCACCCAAATCCGAGCTCCACAACTCAAAATATGCTAAAATGAATCAAACACTCGGAATAGAGTACTATATAGTCTGCCCAGGCATTACCCTTCGCGATAGCGGAAAAGCCTTCGGGATCGCGAAGAACAAAATCTCTAGCTGCCCAAATCCTCCTTTGTGAATGCGACACCATAGTCGCAAATGCGATGAGACAAACATCCAACAGTTATGCGATCACGAACCTGACCACGTGATCACGTTGAATAACCGCGCACAAATCCTTAGGTCTTCCCTTCCTTGTACACGATCGCGTCTCCTAAATCGCGTTCGCGTTGAAAAAAACACCACAAAGCTTTGAGAATGCATCCTTCTCGTCGCGAACGCGATGAACAAAAGACCCACCTGTCAACACTAACTCTACACGGTCATGTCCCTTTCATCGCGAAAAAGGAAACCAAAACCATAGAATTGGCAATTCCTCAAAGTCCAAAATGAATCCGAATCACACCCGAGGCCCCCGGGACCCTGTCCAAATATACCAAAAAGTCCTAAAATACAGTACAAACTTATTCGAAAGCTCAAATCACATCAAGCAACATCAAAACCATGAATCGCACCCTACTTCATGCTTAATGAAACCAATGAAATTCCAACTTCTAAAACTAATGCAGAATCATATTAAACCAACTCCGAATGAGTTAAATTTTTTTATGCAAGTCCCAAATGACACAATGGAACTATTCCAACTCCCAGAACAAAAATCCAAACCCGATATAGAAAAATTCAACTCTCGACCAAACCTCTCAACCTTCCAAACCATCAACTTTCCAACTTTCACCAATTCAAGACAAAACAACCTACGGACCTCCAAATGTGATTCCGGACATACGCCTAAGTCGAAAATCACAATACAAAGCTATCGGAACCATCAAAACTCCATTCCGGAGTCGTCTATACAAAAGTCAAACTCCGGTCAACTATTCCAACTTTAGCTTCCGACCTTGAGACTATGTGTCCCAATTCACTTCGAAACCTTCCCGAAACCAAACCAACCACTCTAGAAAGTCACATAACCACAAATGAACATAGGAGAAACAATAAACAGAGGAACGGGGCTACAATACACAAAATAATCGGTCGGGTCATTACATTCTCCCCTTCCTAAACAAACGTTCATCCTTGAACGTGTCTATAATCATACATGGAGTCTCAAATTGGCGTGAATAGCTGATCTGCATCTCCCGCTCGGTCTCCCAAGTAGACTCCTCGGCCACCTGACTTCTCCATTGAACTTTTGCTGCTGCTATTTTCTTCAACCTTAACTTTCAAACCTGCTGGTCCAAAATGGCCACCGGCTCCACATCATAAATCAAATCCCCATCTAACTGTACCATGCTGAAGTACAAAATATGTGATGGGTCCCCAAAATACTTTCGGAGCATAGAAACATGAAACACTAGTAACACCTGATAGACTAGGTGGCAATGCAACACTGTAAGCCACATCTCCCACTCTATCAAGCACCTCAGAAGGAGCAATATACCGAGGGATCAACTTTCCCTTCTTCCCGAACCTCATCACACCTTTTAAGGGCAAAACTCTGAGCAAAACCTTCTCACCCACCATATACGCAACATCACAAATATTCCTATTAGCATAACTCTTATGTCTGGATACGGATCTGCTCTTGAATCAACTTTACCTTCTCTAAGGCGTCAGGAACCAAATCAAAGCCCAACAAACTAGCCTCCCCAGGCTCAAACCAAATAACTGGAGAATGACATCTCCTCCCATATAAGGCCTCATAAGGAACCATTTGGATACTCGACTAGAAGCTGTTGTTGTAGGCGAATTCTGCTAACAGAAGAAACTGATCCCATGAACCTTCAAAATCCATAACACATGCACGTAACATATCATCCAAGATCTGAATAGTGCAATCAGTCTGCCCATCCATATGAGGGTGGAATGTTGTACTCAACTCAACCAGTATTCCCAACTCTCACTGCACTACTCTCCAAAATTGTGATGTGAACTGCGTGTCTTGATCATAAAAGATTGAAATGGACACGCCATGCAAGCAGATAATCTCCCAGATGTACACCTGAGCCAACCGCACTGCCGAATAGAAAATCACCACCGGTATGAAGTGTGCAGACTTAGTCAACCGGTCCATATTAAAGCAGATTGCATCATATTTCATCAATGTCCGTGGAAAGCCTACCATAAAATCCATTGTGATGCGCTCCCACTTTCGCTCTGGTATCTCCAATATTTGAATTAGCCCTCCCGGTTTCTGATGATCATACTTCACTTATTGACAATTCAAACACCGAGAGACATAGGAAATAATATCTTTCTTCATTCTCTGCCACCAATAGTGCTGGTTCAAGTCGCGGTACATCTTCGTGACACCTGAGTGAATGGAATAGCGCGAACTTTGAGCTTTCTCAAGTATCAAATCTCTCAACCCATCCATATTTGGAACACAAATCTGATCTCGAAGCCGCATAACACCGTCATCACTAATCACAACCTCCGTAGCACCACCCCCAATGCCGTATCCTTCAACACCAACAAGTGAGGATCATTAAACTTGTGGGCCTTGATACTCTCTAACAACGAGACTGCGCCACAACACAAGTAAGAACACTGCTGGGCTCCGAAATATCCAATCTGACAAACTGGTTGGCCAAGTCCTGGATATCCATGACTAGTGGCCTCCCTGCTATCGGTAAATATTCCAAACTTCCCATACTCTCTGCCTTCCTACTCAATGCATCGGCCACCACATTGGCCTTCCCCGAATGATATAATATGGTGATATCATAGTGTTTCAACAACTCTAACCGTCTCTATTGCTGCAAACTAAGGTCTTTATGCTTGAACAATTGTTGGAGACTTTGATTGTCAGTATAGACCTCACAATGAACATTGTACATATAGTGCCTCCAAATCTTCAATGCGGGAACAATAGCCGCCAACTCTAAATCATGCACATCGTAATTCTTCTCATGGACCTTCAATTGTCGAGATGCTTAGGCAATCACCCTACCATCCTGCATCAACACCGCACCAAGCCCAATAGGCGATGCATCATAATACACGATGTAAGATCCCGAACCTGTTGGAAACACCAACACTAGGGCTGTAGTCAATGTAGGTTTGAGCTTCTGAAAGCTCTTCTCATAGTCGTCGGACCATCTGAATGGATAACCCTTCTGGGTCAATCTAGTCAAAGGTGTTGTGATGGACGAGAAGTCCTCCACAAAATAGTGATAATAACCTACCAAACTAAGAAAGCTCCGAATCTTAGTAGCTGAAGAATATCAGGGCCAACTCTAAACTGCCTCAATCTTCTTCGGATCCACCTTTATCCTCTCACTAGACACCACCTGGCCCAAGAATTCCATAGAATCGAGCCAGAATTCACACTTGGATATTTAGCATATTAATTCTTCTTTCTCAAAGTCTGGAGTACAATCCTTAGATGTTTCTCATAATCCTATTGGTTGTATGAGTACACCTATATATCATCAATGAATACTATGACGAAAGAATCATGATACGACTGAAACACACTGTTCATCAGGTGCATAAAGGCTGCTGGGTCATTGGTCAGCTCAAAAGACATCACCAGAAACTCGTAGTGACCATAGAGGGTCCTAAATGCTGTTTTCAGAATATTAGAATCTCGAATCTTGAACTGATGATACCTCAACCTCAAATCAATCTTCGAGAACGCTCTAAATCCCAAAATCTGGTCAAATAAGTAATCAATGAGCGGTAGTGGGTACTTGTTCTTAATTGTAACTTTGTTTAGTTGCCTGTAGTCAATACACATCCTCAGAGTACCATCCTTCTTCACAAATAGAACCGGCGCACCCTAAGGCGACAAACTAGGCCTGATGAAGTTCTTACCAAGCAATTCCTGAAGTTGTTCCTTTAACTCTTTCAATTCTGTTGGTGCCATGCGATATGGTGGAACAAATATAACCTGATTTTGCGGCACCATATCAATACGAAAATCATTGTCCCTATTGGGTGGCATACCCGACAGATATGCAAGAAACACATTTAGGAAGTATCCCACTACCGGAACTGACTCAACGATAGGAGCATCAACACTAACACCCCTCACGAATTCTGAATATACAAAACATCCCTTCTCAACCATCTGTTGAGCCTTCAAATATAAAATCACTCTACTAGGATTATGATCCAGGGAACCTCTCCACTCAACCCTAGGCAACTCCATCATCGCTAACATCTCAGTATTAGCGTGATAATCCAGAATAGTGTAACATGGCGACAATCAATCCATGCCTAAAATCACATCAAAATTAAGCATGATAAGAAGTAAAGAATCAACTCTCGTCTCTAATCCCCAAATATTCACCACACACGATCAATACACACGGTCCACAAAAATAGAATCATCCACTGGTATAGATATATCAACAGGAAAAACTAAAGAATCACAGGGCATATCTAAATAATGAGCAAAGCATGATGACATATATGAATAAATGGAACCACGATCAAATAATATATAAGCCTCCACGTGGCACACTGAAACAATACATGTGATCACGCTTAGGAAGCAACTACCTCTGGCCTAGCTGGAAATGCTTAGCAACGAGCCTAACTACCGCCGGATTGACCTTTCCCTCTAGGGTGGCCTCAAACTTCCTGAGCCCCAGCCCGAGCTGGCTGTGCGGGTGGTGTAGCTGCTGGTACTGACATCATATACGGAGAGCTTTGCTGTGGTACTTGACTCAATAGTCTGGGAAATACCTCTTGAGATAAATCAAGTCTCTGCACTCATAACAACCCCTCATGTAAGGTTGGTGACCTTGATAGCCCGAAGAACTACCTATGGAAACCTGGCAGGATAGAGCATGGTAAGAACTCTATGGCGGATGCACTTACTAAAGATTGAGCTAGGTGACGTGCCGTAGAATTTCGGCACTTTTGATACTAATTACATAGACTTTAGCTCGCCTTTCAAATAATTTTAGTTATTTCTTATGAAGTTTTGGTGTTGTGTAGTGTACGAGACTTGAAGAACCAAAAACATAAAAAAGAGTTAAAAACCCATAAAAGGCATAAATGGGGCAAGTCTTCCACCGCGAAAGTGTTGTGCGGACCGCAAACGTACCGCAGACTGAAGCAGGTTTTTCAGCCTTTGAAGAGAAGAAAATGCGGTCCATTATGCGGTTGCATAACACTTCTATGGACCGCATAATGACCGTACAATTGCAACTGGAGATTCTTCTAGCACTTTTGTGATGAAGTCTGCAGTCACATAATCACTATGCAGACAACAATGGAAATGCGATGGAGAACTGGGCCACATGGCTTGTGATTATGTGATAACTTTTGCAAATATGTGCACCGTATACATGGTCTGCGACCATTCTACGGTCGTAAATGGGTTCTGCAGAGGTATTTTTTTCCAACCTTGACCCCAACTTTTGGTCCAGTAATAAATAAATTTACTAGGGTTTTTGTGGGACATCTTGTCTGAAAAAGAAGCTACATTGAAGGCATTGAATACTCCATTATTTTGGAAGCTTTTGAAGAGAGAATCTTGTACCTTTGTAAGCCTTATGACTTTATTTAATGGTTTATTCTTGTATTTTAGTATGACTAGCTAGTTTTAAATACTAAGGTTGTGGACCCTAAATGAGTATAATGTTAATGGGTGTTTACCATTGAATATATATATATAATGGTTGATTGATATTTATTTATTTCTTATGCTTCATTTATTGTTGGTGCTTGCAAAGATTAAATAATTCCAATTTGCTCTTTCTTTACTTGGAGAAGTGGGTTAGGGTTTGGCAGAATTGAATATAAAAAACTCAAGGCTTTAAACCTTGTTTAATAGAACCGCTTAGGGATAAGTGGGTTCTATTTAGAATAAATTGGTTATTCTTAATTACCACTCTTTTATATTTAGGAAAATCATAAAGAGAAAATACTACCCAACTATTGGAAAATATTGGGTAGTCACTTAGAAGCCATTTGCATATCAAAGGACCTTCCATTAGAAATATATCATATTAACACGGATAACATTACATTCCATTGAAGGGGACACAACCTTGGTTTCCTTAATCAAATTAATTACATTCTCACAATACAATAGTCTCCTTTACTACACATAATTGCAACATTGTTTTTAAGCTAACAAAATAGAATTACAATTTAAGTCAAGTTTCACACTATTCAAGTAATCTTTTCACGCCTATTCCCTGTGGGATTCGACCCCAACCTAGTTGGGTTATTATATTTGACATCGACCGCTTTACACCATTTATTTAGGTGTAATTTGAGTGTATCATTGGGCGTGCACAGTAGGAACTGTGGCTAACTGAAGAACTATGAAGAACATAGCGAGCTGCCTGAACGGGTCTAAAAGGATGACCTCTGTTGTAATAGGAATGGCCTCCAGACGAGGCAATGCTGAAACCACCTGAACTACGAGGCCTTTTGGCCTCCCGCTCCTTACGCTCCTTCTTGTGAACCTGCTCTAAGCGACTAGAAATCTCGACCACCTGGTCAAACCTAGGATCTGTCATAACTTGTCGAACCATACTGAAACGTAAACCATAGTTGAGGCCGTCAATGAACCTCCTAATCTTCTCCTTCTCAGTGGGAACCAACCATACTGCATGACGAGCCAATTCTGTGAACCTCATCTCATACCAAGTCACTATCATATCCTCGTAGCGTAGTTGCTCATACTACCTACGCAGCTCCTCTCTGCGAGTATATGCGAAAAACTTCTCTAAGAAGAGAACTAAGAACTCATGCCATGTAAGTGGCGCTACATGGGTTGGCCTGCTCAGCTCATAAGTCTGCCACCATCAGTAAGCTGCCCCCGTCAGCTCAAAAGTAGTAATACAACCCCACTGGTATCCAAAATACCTGTTGTGCAAAGAATCTGCTGATACATATCTAAAAAGTCCTGAGCATCCTCCGAATCTGGTCCACTCAAGTTTGGAGTCTTAAGCCTCCCAAACCGCTCTAACCTCTTCTGATCCTCATCACTCATAAGTGGACCAGCCTCGGCCTAAGCAGTAGCAATCGACTGAACTAGCAATACACCCGGTGTCTGATGACCCTGCGCCAACTGCTCTAGAGTACGGGCGCACAGGAGTTTGAGCAACTTCCCCAACTTATGAGGTGAATGGTGCAACCGGAATCGAAACCGCCTGATCCAGGCTCGGGCACACGATCAAAATCTGGGCTAAAGCCTCTTGAAGGCCATGAATAACAATGGGCACTCCTGGTGCCTGAGCTGGCCTTACCGTCTGAACAAAATCTGGTACCTGTTCCTCAACTGGAGAAACTGGTGGCTCCACTTGTGTGCTCTGGCTGTAGTACGAGCCACACCTTGGCCTCTACCGGGCCTTGGCCTCTCGTGGACCTAATTGGTGGTACTAGTGGCCGTCCACCTGATCGTGTCACACATGTCCTCAGCATATGTAAAAGAATAGAATGGACAAGTTTCAAACTTCAGAAATAAGAAATCCACACGACAAGAATGCAAGAATAGAAGTTTCCCCACAGTTCGGTAGCCTCTCGAAGATAAGTGCAAACATCTCCGTAACGATCCACGATACTTTATTAAACTTTCTCATGACCCGTAATACCTATGAACCTAGGGCTCTGATACCTACTTTTCATGACCCAAAATCCCAACCCGTTGTGGTGGAGCGTAGAACACATGCTAGGAAAGCCGAACATAAAAATAAGAACATAAATAGCAAAATTTACAGAAATAAAATAATTTTGAAACCTTAATAACATAATAATGCCAATACATGATAATTTCCCCGAACTGGTTAATACAGAATCATGAGCTCTAATACAGAAATACAAGTCTGAAATGATCAAATACAATACTGTCCAAAAATAAAAACAACAATATATAACAAAAGAGACGTCAAGACTACGGTAAAAAAATGCAGTTCAAGCCTCGGCTACTAACGAATGGGTCTAACACTTGGATCTGCACAATTAAAGTCTAGCATGAATACAAACGACCCAATGTACTCATGAAGTATCATAACTAACCTCGATGAGGTAAAAGTAACAAGAATTATAAATAATACTTGCTATAACATGTACATTTTCATAAATCCAACAAGTACAGAACAATAATGTGATAAAGTACAAAGCACGAAAAGAACTATCTGAGTGTGTGCAGAATTACTGAAGTACTCTTTTTAGTAAATGATACGATGTATAAGGATGAAGTGCAAATGAATTAGGTAAATAACCACGAAAGTAGCAAGTAAAGATGAAATGTAAAATCCAAAACAAACACTAGCTAGATTTTCCTCAACCTTTCCATATCCATACCAAACAACTGATTAGTTTTCCTTAATATCCGCGTGTACACCATCAAGAGAGAAACATGATAGGGTGACTCTACGGGGATGGATCCATATCCACACGCATGCACGACCAATTTAATGTGCTACCAGCCCGGCGCCGTCACATGCTCAATATTATAATCCGCCCTGTGTGGTAACATGCATAATCAACACAATCCGCCCGACGTGTTAACATGCATCTAGTCCAAATCATATCACACATAAGCAAATATACAAGAATACATATATAAGATGAATGAGTAACATATTCCATGCTCTTGGACTGGTTTAACCAACATGCTAAAGTGTAGGCATGTGCAAAGTGTGCTATCATAGCTCAAATCGACAATAATCAAAGAAATAGCAATTATCAATTTTATTAAGGGAACTAGCCTCAATGTACCCTCACAAATGGATCAATTAAATCACAAAAAGGTTAAAAATATAAGAAATATCATAGCTTAAAGCTAAACGGTCAATTCTAGGCATATCATAGCCTAAGAACTATCCCGAACATGGATAAATACACCGGTGCTCGCACATGGGTTCAACCCCACACATATGCGCACCCATAGCAAGTAGCTATCACAAATAATAAATGAACTAGTGCCTCAACAAGCCCTACCCGCGCGTATCAATCTTCAGACTGCTTCAATCTATCCAAATCAACTTAATATAATCAATAAATCCATAGGAATTGATTCCAAATTATAAAGCTAAGATATTTAACCAAAATCAAAAAGTTGACCCCAGTCCCACTCCTCAAAACCCGACAAAATTCACAAATTATGAACACCCATTCGGTTATAAGTCCTACCACACCAAAATCATCGAATTTCGACCTTATATCGACCTTCAAATCCCCATTTTATACTTTAGGATAGTTTTTACTAATATTTTCAATTTTTCCAATTCAAATCACCAATTAAATGATAAAACAAAGATGGAATCATGAATAATGGGAAAATCCGAATAAAAAACACTTATGCCAATCAAAATAGTGAAAATCCCCTCCAAAATCACCTAGATCTGAGCTCCACGACTAAAAATTTGTTAAAATGAATCAAACCCTCGAAATAGAGTACTATATAGTCTGCCCAGGCATTCCTTCACGATCGCGGAAAATCCATCGCGATCACGAAGAGCGAAATCTCTAGTTGCCGAAATCTTCCTTCGTGAACACGACACCATAGTCTCGAACGCGATGACCAAACATCCAATAGCTATGCAATCGCAAACCTGACCACGCTATCGCGATGAACAACCATGTGCAAATCCACAGGCCTTCCCTACCTTCTACGCGGACGCGTCTTCTCACTCGCGTTCGCATAGAACAAACACCATAAGGCTTCGCAAATGTGTTTTTCTCGTCACCAATGCGATGAAAAAAATACCCACCTTCCAACAATAACTCTACACGATCTCTTCCCGTATTTCGCGATCACAAAAGAGGAAACCAGAAGCACAGAAGGAGCAATTCCTCAAAGTCTAAATTGAATCCGAATTCAGTCCGAATCACACCCGAGGCTCCTAGGACCCAATCCAAGCATACCAACAAGTCCTAGAACACAATACATACTTACTCGAAGTCTCAAATGACATAAACCAATATCAAAACCACGAATCACATCCCAATTCAAGACTAATGAAACCAATGAACTTCCAAATTCTAAAACTAATGCCAAATCATATCAAACCAACTCCGAATGAGCTGAAATTTTGCATGCAAGTCCCAAATGACATAATGGACCTGTTTTGACTCATAGAACAAAATCCAAACCCGATATCAATAAATTCAACTCTCGATCAAACTTCTCAACCTTCCAAACCTTCAACTCTTCAACTTTTGCCAATTCAAGGCAAAACAACCTATGGACCTCCAAATCCAATTCCGAACATATGCCTAAGTCCAAAATTACCATACAAAGGTAGAACCTTCAAAACTATATCTCAGAGTCATCTACACAAAATTCCAATTCCGATCAACTCTTTTAACTTAAGCTTCCAACCTTGAGACTAAGTGTCCTAGTTCACTTAGAAATCTTCCCCCAAACCAAACCAATCGGACCAAATGTTTATTTAATTGTACTTTTAAGGATGAAAGGAATACATCAAAGTCCTTTTGTTTTTATCATATTTCTTGTCCATATGATTAATTAAAATTCTTTTTCATTTAAAAGTTAGTTAGAACTACAAATGCTTGTGTCAGAATGAACATGAGACGTCCTCTTCAACATCATCATAAACGTAAGGGCTCTCTCTTATGAAACCTCGTAGTTAAAGGATAGACATCAGAAGTATCAATGCCCGAGATTAAAGTTATTGGATGTAAAATGAATTACCGAGATTTATTAGTTAATTAAAAAAAGAAATAATTAAGCAAAATATTTATATCATTACTTAAATTGCCAAACTCAGTAAGAAGTTTCAGCATAATTACAAAGGAAAAATGAAATATATACATCAATTTCTTTTGCCTGCGGAGTCCGAAGGAAGAGAAGTGTGTCTGATTATTTTACTAATGAAGGTTATCCGCATTAGGTCTAAGGCCTTTATCCTTATCCTTTTCTTCTTCTTCTTCAGCTTCCTCTTCGATTCTCTAATACTCAAAGCTAGTTTTTAATGAAATTGAAGCGGTGGGCGAAGCAGTAATGTTGTCAAGGGCAATTGTGTCTAATTCACGAGCATTAGAAATGCAATCATCTATGTTTGCAATGCCTTCTTTGGCCTCCTCCAAAGTATTCCTACTCATCTGGTAAATAACATAAGTTTTCGCAAGGAGGAAAGAGTCTTCTTGATCTTGAATTTTAACTCGGAGCCTCTCAATTTTGGATTACAACTAATCGTTTTCTGCATTCACATTGCCATAGGTTCGGTTAATGTCTATAATTGTCCTCGCGTGCTCGCGGTTCTTCTCCATAACCTTTTTGAACCTTTACTCCATTTTGGATCTATTCTTCTTGGTAGTAGTATCCTCTCGGTTATAGAAAGTGAGCTTGCTTCCAAGGTTGTTGATTTTCCCCATGAAAGCAGACTCGCATTCAGCTGCGGCAACTACAACATCCTACCACTCGGCCTACATGAGCTTCAATTCCTTAAGTTGTTCATGTAATTGAGCAGTATCTTGGCTGTGGGCCATTTTCTCTTGATCTTATTGCTCCAGTTGGGCTTCGAGCTTGCCCATTTGAGCAGTTTTTGCTTCCAAAACCTGGGGGCACTCGAAAAGTTGGTCTCGTTTGGCAACTAGTTGATTTCGTTCAGTAGTAAGCTCCTCTTTATGTAGGATCATATTTTGTAGACCCTCAGAGGCAATGAGGTTATCCTGAAAAGGTAAAAAGTTAAAGTTATGAAAACAAAGTTTAGCAAGGAAAAAGGGAAGAGAAGAAGATTAAATTGATACCTCAGCCGAAAGGTGCATGGTGTTATTGAACGACACTCAAGAAATAACATCCATCTTTCTCCAATCTTTGTCCGTAGCCAGAAGGTTCAGGTTATTGGTGACCTCCACCAACTTTGATAGTAGGTGTCACTTATTCAAAATCGTAAGAATGAAACTATGCTTTCCACTAGGGTTTTGGATGGGTGCCGGGTAAGTTTTCTCTAAATTCTCATGGTCGGGTGATCGTGGGAACAAACATATTTTGTTTTTTTGGTTAGGGCCGGTAGGGAGGTAGCAGTTGATGGTGTTGAAGTTGGTGCAGAAGTTGATGGTGGAGGAATGTCAGGGGTAGAACTCCTCTCATCAGAAGCAACAATGGGGATTCAAAAACGAGATTCAGCGTTTTCAACTATTTCCATTTTCATGAAGGGCGCTTAAAGTTCTCCCGGTTGAGGTGATTGAAGTTCTCCTTCCTGAACATTTGGTTGAGTTAGTGAATATATTTTTCTTCTTTGAAGAGGAACCACTTCATCATTAGTTCCTTCTTCATCAAGGACCACTACGGTTAGTCTAGTTGGAGTTTCTTTAATTAAAATCTTCTTCTGAGACCCAGGCGCAGACATACATCTTCTTTTCGGTTTTTTAACCTTGGGTTGGGGACTCCGGGAGGATGCATATTCATCGGAAGAAAGAGAATCTTCACGAGACCTCTTCCAGTTAATGAAATCTTGCAGTTGTTGTTGGGCCTCCTTTGGGTCATCAGAAAATTCAACAGGGCAAATGGAAGATCCCTTCGCAAGGTCTATGTATTACGAAAATAAGTCAGCAAATTGGTTATAAAACACGTTGAAGGTCGAAAGGGAAAAGAAAATTTGTTACTTACCATGTTTTTTGTCTTTTCAATTGAATTTGGGTGCAACTTCTATCCACCTATGGGAATCCGAACGTCCAAATTTTTTTTACCCGTTAGGCCAGGTCTTTAACGAAGGCAGTCCCCAACGGATAGCTGGAATAAGGGAAATAAATATTAGCAGAGGAGGAAATTCTCTTTAATACAAATATTATAACAGGAGAACGTATCTAGTAGCAATGACAATGAACCGCTCCATCCAGCCATAATTTTTATCATCATCGACGCTGGTAACAATGGCATGGTAACCACGTTTCTTGAGTTTAATCACACCTCCATAGAAGTTCTTCGGGAAGTAGAGGTTGATCAAATGCGTGAGAGTGAGGGTTTCTCCAGACTGGGAGCACAATTTACATAGGCAAGCCACTGTACGCCATATTGATGGACTCATGTGAGCCAAGCAAATTTGGTATCGGTGAATAAATTCTAAAATTATGGGATCAATTTCTTGACCCAATTTTAAAGTAAAAGGGTATGTATAAACATACATGAACTGTGGTTTGCTAAAGGTGACCCTTTCCACCTCATTGGGGGCGATGATTTTGATGTTATTCCAGTTGCAATCTTCCTTTACAATGCGAATGCTAACAACGCGAATCGAAGAAAGATATCTGCGGACATGCCAATTTCTGTCACTTTTGGGGTTGATTGTTTCCTTATGTACTTAAAGGTCCAACTCAGAGTGAAGCTGAGAAGGTATGATTGTGTTAATGGTAGGAGGTTTGGCTTTGGCATCAACTTCTTTAGTTTTTTTCATTTTAGAAGGGGCACCACGGATGAGGAAATCAGAGTTTCCGAACATAGCAGTACTAGAAGACATGTTGATAAGTAATTTGAGTAAGAATATTTTACTGAGAAATAGGGGTTCTGCAATATAGTTCTAAGGAAATTCAAAGAATAAGAGTTTGAAAAAGTGAAAGGTAAAGGTGATGAGGAGTGGAGAAGTTTATAGACAACAAAATTCATGGTCATGATTACCTTAAAAATTGGCAAAAATATTTGCCGAATCAAGGGATAACAAATGTTCGGCTCATTAAATGCAAGGGACGTGCATCCTTTCAAGTGTCAGAATCCATTTAGGATCTTTTCTACCAAGATATAAGGTCTTATTACCGTTAACACAGAGTTTTGTCACCGAAAAGTAGAGGGACTATCTGTATGGGGAAAAATTGATAAAAGACAAGTGGATGCTCGACGAGCTGACACGTGAAAATAAAGACAGGTACGGTATGACTCAGCAAATAGTTTGGCAACTGATACAAATATGTGACAGGTGCTTAATAAGTTCCAAATTCATTAGAACCGAGGGTAGAAAATTTAAAAGGAAGACATTGGTTGGAAAAGAAAACACTCAATAAGCACCTGTCATAAATAATCTTTGTATTAATGTTCAACCGTTATGAAACCATCAAGAGGTGATTTATTCACATTAAAGAAGAGCTTGATTTGGGGATCTTGCCTCGCTGAATAGAGTTATAAATAGGAGAATTTGTATACATTATTAAATACGAAACATTCTGTACGCAAAAGTTAAAATATGTTCTTATTCTATCATTCTACTCTCTTTATTTTGTTCTTGATATTGCTCTTATCATTTCTCCCTGAGAAGCTAAGTCCATATCCAAGCTTGTAATTTATTCAAGTTATTTTGATAATCTTATTTGTGTTCTTATTTATTTTATATTCTTGGATCAAATTAATTCAAGTGTCTTTAAACCGCGTTATAAATTCAACTGTATTATTTTACGGGTAAATAAAAAATTTATTGCACTTGCTAATTAACAACTCCATGAATTAAGTCGTACAAGGAACGAAAATGAATCCTCAAAGATCTATTTCAAAATAAAAAAAATACACAATAATGCTCCTATACATGACAGAACAAAAAAGTAAACTTATGTTACACCCCATGTTTTCGTATGTGAAAGTGCGCCATAAATAAATTAATGGAAGCTCGGGAATAAAATGTTACATCCTGCATCTTCGTACGTTAAAGTTTCATCATAAGTTAATCGACGTAAGTTCGGGAATGAGATTATTTTAAGATTATGAGAATTTTATGATTTGTCAAATAAGTAATGAGTAAATTCGTGAAGGTGAGAGGATAATCAAATCGAAGAAAATGAATTTCGTCGAAGTTTGATATTTTGGGATAAAATACGGCCCGAACTAAAATACCCAGTATTTATGGACTAGTGCCATACAAGGTACCACATGGCCATGATAGTAAGGTGTACAAAAGGTATTAAAAATGAGTAGTATTTTAAGTAGTTTGAGATAATTCTTAATTATTTGTGTAATTGGTTAATTATCGGGCAGCGGGACATTACCTAATTAATTAATAAAATTATAAGATAAGATTAAACCCCCCCTCCAAAAAAAGGAAAAACGTGGCATCAAGTGTGTGTGACTCTTGAATCATTTTAAAAGGTGGCATTAAGAGAGCCTTTTTGTGGCTTAGTCATAATATACGTAGGGTCCACAAACCCACAAATATAAGACTTGATCTTCTTACCTCATTAAGAGTTGGTTTTATGTTATATGATGGAGCCCATTTCTAATTCACAAAATGGAAACTACAAATGTACGGGTAAAGCTTCAACAAAGTCATACAAGACTTTGATTAAATTCACAAAATGAGATATCATATGGAGTTGAATGGCAACGTGATTTGCTTAGAAAACTTCATACGAAGTTATACTGTTTAATAGCAACAGGATTTTGTGATTATAAGAGAGTATGGTGCAACTTTCTCCAGAATATTATACAGATTTTCTCCTACTTCGATCTGCCGTTACGTGTTTCTGCAAAAGACGTATGTTAAAAGAAATGTCAAGAGAATCAGTTCAGGTGTGTTAAGGCTAAGCTGTTCCTTCATTTTGCATGATCTCGTAATTATACAAGTTTGATAACATGGCATAAAGAAAAATTCATGTCCCGGAATTTACGTATATTATTTCTAGTCTTGTAAGTTCAATATTCATTTGAGTATTTCTTTTTTCCATTCAAGAGAGCACAGAGTTTATATATACAATATTACAGTATTTTCATTACCATTGAGCTATAATCGATGGGCAGGCCCCTATTGGGCAACCTCTGATCAGATGGTAAGTTATATACCGAGCATACTATTGATGAGCACCTATGAGCGAGCCTAGTTGGTCGAGATACAAAGCCTAGTATGGCCGAGCGCCTATGAGCGAGCCTACTACGGCAAAGCAGTTATATACATATACTGAGCCTTATATGGCCGGACAACTATTTTACTTACTATATTAAGAGAGTTGAGTCAGTATCAACAGTAAGTATATCTTTCAATTTATCTTTGACTCGCCGTTCCTTTCACTTATTATATTATCAGTTCAATTTCAGCTTTCAGTATATTGCCTTACATACTTGGTACATTATTTTGTACTGACGTCCCTTTTTTTGGGGGCGCTGTATTTCATACGTGCAAGTTCAGACAGATAGACGGGTAGACCTCCTCATTAGGTGTTGCCCAAGTTCAGCTTGATCGGTAAGCTCCATGCCTTTCAGAGTGCTGGGTCTAGAGCTTTATGTACATCTTGAGTATATATGTATATATGTTATGAGTAGGTCGGGGAGCTGTTCCGATCACACTATATCCACCAGTAGAGGCTTGTAGACATATCATGTCAGTTAGTGCAGTATGTTGGGTTGGTAGACCTTTTATTTATATTTTGTTGGTTTACCAGCTGTAGTAGTTATGACGGCCTTGTCGGCCCAACTTTATATTGATATTTAATCAGCATTCACATTTGTCTTTCAATGTGGCCCATGGACAAAGTATGACATCACATGTTCAGATTTCCTTGGTCGCAAGTTGGTACGCAAAGTTAAGTGAGGCACCGGGTGCCGGTCTCGGCCCCCAAGTTCAGGGCGTGACAAAAGTGGTACCAGAGCAGTTCTTTCCTAGGGAGTCTACAAGCCGTGTCTAGTAGAGTCTTGTTTATGGGTGTGTTGTGCACCACACTTATAAGCATGAGGCTACAGGGCATTTAAGATTGTCACTCTTTCTTCCTACTCTAGATCGTGTGGTAGAGCTCAGTTGTAGGAACTCAATTTCCTAAACTCTATCTTACTTATTGTACGACGATACCTACATCTAGAAAGACGGTTGGTAAGAGATATAGTTTTGGAAGAGTTGAGTAAGAGGAACTCAATTTTTGCACCATGCTTATGATGGATAAATATGAGATATTAAGCAAATCATGTGTATACTAAGATGTGTAAGCTTATTGATAAGGATCCCTAAGGCAAGAATGCCTATCCACTCTTACGGTAAAAAGGAATAAGGAGGGAGACACAAGTTTTACCAAGTAAAAGGATCAAGGTGAAGAAGGGTACGAGGCACCCAGTTAATGAAGATTATCAGAATTACAGTTCCGGCAGAAAAATACAAGCATTATGAGTTACCCTCAATAGTAACAGAAGTATGTATAATTGGCCACACACATCTCAATTATACCGTATTGGGGGATAACATGTGTAGATTAAGAAAAGGATGGGATATCAGGATCCGAGTGGGGTTAGAGGTACCCAAAATAGGGGATGGATTGGTAGAGTTAGTTGACATTTCCGAAGGATAGTGCAAACGTGGTAATTGATCTCCTTGTAAGACACCTAGATGGTGCACTCTAAAATAGTATAGCTAGATATGAGTGCTACAAATATAGGAACTGGAAGCCTGGAAAGGATAAAATTATCTTAGTATGACTCCCTTCCCTAGTAGAGAAAGAATGTTGGGCAACCCGAAGAGCCAGTGGATGGAACAAGGGGAGCTAAAAGCAAAAGAATGTCTTGTTTAAATTTTTAGAATAAAGTGATAGACATAAATGTTATCAGGGAAATAAGAAGAGAGATAATGAAGAATTATGAGTAAGGTGTGATACATGGATGACAACGGTAGATCGAAAAAAAAAGATGACAGTTTTACAGAGTCTATAGTCAAGTGAAGGAAAAGACGAGAGGTGACATGCCTTGAGACAACAAAATAGTATAGGCCATGAAGTCATATCCTCACTTCGAGAAATAAGTTCATGACTCCCACGCAACTACCAGAAGGAAAAGTTAGACTTTAGAATAATAGAAATCAGTATGGGCTGGTGAATAAGATAAACTAAACATGGATTAGGGACTGAGTGATTGGATAATACTCGCACCATGAGAGTTTCAGATTTTGTTCCGACGATAATAGAATGGACAATAGAAGAAGATTCATGAAAATTCAGAGAATGGTCGTACATGAAGACGCTTCCCTAAAGCAAGCAATGTGAGCAAAGTTAAGCTTAAGGCACTATGTGTGCCAGTTACACTAAGTGCCACCCTAGCGAGTAAGGAATTTCATTGTCCTTGGTACATAAGGACTACCGCAAGGTGAGTAAGGGTCATCGATAATGTGAGAAGACTCCAATGATGAAGAGGTAAAAATCTATAGGTAGATCGTTGTAGCGCTAACTATTAGTAATTCCCTAAAGGGGGGAATGTGGAGTGAGGTGGCATTAAGTCAGAATTAAGGGGTTCTATTAATTATGGAATGATAAAGGAAGAATGCGATAAAAAAATGAATGAAAAAGGGACGAGAATGCACTTATTCAAAGCCTATAGATATGCTACAATTCCAGAACATTATGCAAACACGACATCAAGGAAAGGAAGTAAGGGTCCCTGTCCAAGATGTTATTGATATATAAGGAGTCAGTGCGAGACGTAACTTAAGAAAGATTACGCGGAATATTGATATGAGAATGAGCCAACGAGTAGTCAGTAATTGATTTAGGAAGAGCCTAGTTATGGCTAAACAAAAAGTTACAGACGAGTTAGCAGATCGTGCAAGCTAAACATAGTAAAACCCAATATGGTGAATTCAGTCTCGCAGATCTGACATCGTAATCCTTGAGAAATATTCAGATAAGAGCTGGGATAGTAAAAGGTACCATATGAGTATTATGGAAATACAAGAGAATATCACTGGGAAGACAGTCGAAATATTAGTTCAGAATCAACACTACAAGCACAAGGGCGTGGAGGTAAGTAACTACGGATAATTAGAGGCGAGGAAGAACGTCAAAAATTCCATCGGCTATACGATGTAATAAGCTCGCATCTTTACAAGAATCAGAGGTTCCTCCCTAAGTACTAGAATGAGAGACTAGCCGAGGAAATAATGAAGAAGGCTTCGACATAAATATAGTAACTCAAAGGAGAAATGGTCATGTAAAAGTAGTCTCACAACAAATCGAAGGTAATATTCGAGACCATATGAGTTGCACAAAAATTCCGGCATGCATGGGAACACGAAAAAGTAATTGCATATGTTTAAAGAAAGCTGTGATGGAACGAAAGGAATTATTCGACCAATGATCCAGAATTAGTATGTGATGGATACACTCAAGATTTTGGAGTGTTATCCATGGAACATATATGTTGACAATCATACAGCCGTAGAAGACTCCAGTATAAGTTAAAAGAAAGAATTGAGCCCAGGGCATAGACAAAGGATCGAGTTGTTAGAAGATTGTGTAATGGATATTTCCTAACGCCCATGAAAGGCTAAAGTAATGACTAATACCAGGAGCCTCAGATCGGAAGATAACTTAAGCCTACATAAAGACTGATCAGAAGGAAGAGTAAACTAAAAAGTTACACCAAATAAGTAAACCAGGAGTCTGATTATTGGACCCAGAAAATTATAGACTTCATGATTAAGAACATGGCAGAATCTCTCTTAATATCAGAGGTACAAGACAGATAGTACAACAGATATGTTCTATAACGGCTCTACGATAAATCCAGTTAGAAGAAGTACCAGCCTCATAAGAAGTCAGTAAGCTCCCACCGAATTGTGTATGCCCTAGAGGTTAAAGTATTACGATAGAGCTTCAAGTTGTGAACGTGTATTATACCTATATGGAAGGGAGGTCAGGAAAGAGATAAAAGATACAATGCAATATTTTAAGGTAAGAAAGGTAAAGGTGAACAACGTAAGAGATACTCAAATGCAGAAGGTTGTGAATAGTCCATATTGCGGATAGAAGGCTAGAAGCACTAGGATTCAATATCCAGGAATGATAGTAGCGTCACCAGTGGCATACCTTCCAGCCTATGGTTTCTAAGTACCGAGAGATCTAGTCAAGAGAGTAAAGAAGAGTTAGAGACGATGTGATGTATCACTTGATGTTCCAAAATAACACCAGGAAATCTATGGTGCAAGCAAGTTGAAGGAAGGACGCGAATAGTATAAATAGATATGTATAGGTCCCAAGCTAAAGTATAGTAAAGCGACAAAGTTTTATAACAGGATTAAGAACGAGAAAGGACGAGTGAGAAGGTGACGAGAATGGATAAGTCCACGGGATTAAGCCCGTGAAAACAAGGGAGCTAATGGTTTCTCTAAGTTATAGAAAGTTCAGTATAGCATGAATAAACTAAAAGGAGTCTAAGACTAATAATATCTAGAAAAAAGGGAATGCTGCCCTGGTAGTGGAATGAAGGTGTGATTGTGATAGATAAAGGATGACATTTGGGCATTCGACTAAGTAATGATTTGAAGAGGATTTCATGGATTGTACATAATTAAAAACGTAAGGTGAATCACATTGAGATGCTATAAAATACGATTATTGGATTATAGTATCATCCCTAAGTGGATCAAGAAAATCACTTCAAATATTCCTCGATAAAACATAAGCCCTAGTGGCAATGTATTACGTAAGAAATTTTAAGTTATCAATGGAAGATTATAGATCAACATAGAGGTGAATCGACAATGGATGGATAAAAGATACAAGGTACGAAATGAGATTAAACCATCATTCTTAAGATGAACAGTAATGAAAGAGCACTAAAAGACTTAGCTTTATGCATATAGGATAAGAAACAAGAGTAACCTGGAGTTTGGTCGGATACCTCAGTAACAATGAATCGAAGTAAGAGTTATGGTATAGTACGACCTTCTTAGATGTAGTAAAGATAATGATGCCCAGAGGGACAACTTGACATAATTTTGTAAGTGAGGCCTAGAGATTGGCTAAGAGCTGGAGGAAAGGGGAGAGAAGCGTCGCATAGGCGCACATACAAAGTTAGAATCGTACAGGCTGCATAATAGAAGGTAGCAGCAGTTACGAGAAAGAGGCTTAAAGGGGGGAATGCGCTGGTCTTTGGATTTATTCAAAGAACAGTTGTCTGAATGGAAAGGAGAATATTAGAGGCAAGAGTTATGGGTTATGAGAATGATAAGTGCATCAGTCAACATTCGAGGACGAATATTGCAAAGGGGAATGATGTTACACCCCATGTTTTCGTAGTGAAAGTGCACCATAAATAAATGAATAGAATCTAGGGAATGAGATGTTACATCCTGCATTTTCGTACGTTGAAGTTTCATCGTAAGTTAATCGATGTAAGTTCGAGAATGAGATTATTTTAAGATTATGATCATTTTATGCTTTTTCAAACAACTGATGGGTAAATTTGTGAAGGTGGTGGGTAAGCAAATCGAAGAAAATAAATTTCGTCAAAGTTTGACATTTTGGGATAAAATACGGTCCGAGCTAAAATACCCAGTATTTATGGACTAGTACCATACAAGGTACCACATGACCATGATAGTAAGGTATACAAAGGGTATTAAAAGTGAGTAGTATTTTAAATAGTTTGAGATAATTCCTAATTATGTGGGTAATTGGTTAATTATCGGTAGTGTAACATTACCTAATTAATTAATAAAATTATAAGATAACATTAACCCCCTTTCCAAAAAAAATGTGGCAGCAAGTGTGCGTGACTCTTGAATCATTTTAAAAGGTGGCATTAAGAGAGCCTTTTTGTGGCCTAGTCATAATATAAGTAGGGCCCATAAACCCACAAATATAAGACTTGATCTTCTGCCCCATTAAGAGTTGGTGTTATGTTATATGATGGAGCCTTTTTCTAATCACAAAATGGAAACTCCAACTGTACGGGTAAAGCTTCAACAAAGTCATACAAGACTTTGATTAAATTCACAAAGAGAGATATCATATGGAGTTGAATGGCAATGTGATTTGCTTAGAAAAATTCATATGAAGTTATACTGTGTAATAGCAACGGGATTTTACAATTCTAAGAGAGTACGGTGCAATCTTTCTCAACACTATGATGCAGATTTTCTCCTACTTCGATCCGTCATTACGTGTTTTTGCAAAAGACGTATGTTAGAGGAAATCTCAAGAGAATCGGTTCAAGTATGTTAAGGCTAAGATTTTCCTTCATTTTTCAAGATCTTGTAATTACACAAATTTGATAGCGAGGCATAAAGAAAAATTCATGTCCCGATATTTACGTATATTTTTTCTAGTCTTGTAAGTACAATATTCATTTGAATATTTCTTTTTTCCAGTCAAGAGAGCACATAGTCTATATATACAGTATTACAATATTTTCATTACCATTGAGCTATAATCAATGGGTATGCCCCTATTGGGCAACCTCTGATTAGATGGTAAGTTATATACCGAGCCTACTGTGGCCGAGCGCCTATGAGCAAGTCCAGTTGGTCGAGATATAGAGCCTAGTATGGCCGAGCACCTATGAGCGAGCCTACTACGACAGAGCAGTTATATATATACCGATACTTATAGGGCCGAACAACTATTTTACTTACTATATTGAGAGAGTTGAGTCAGTATCAACAGGTAAGTATATCTTCAAACTATCTTTGACTCCCAGTTGCTTTCACTTATTATATTATCAGTTCAGTTTCAACTTTCAGTGTATTGCCTTACATACTCGGTACATTATTTTGTAATGACGTCCCTTTTATAGGGGCACTGCATTTCATGCGTGCAGGTTCAGACAGGCAGACGGGTAGACCTTCTCATTAGGTGTTTCCCAAGTTCAGCTTGATCGGTAAGCTCCATGCCTTTCAGAATGCCGGGTATAGAGCTTTATGTACATCTTGTGTATATATGTATATATGTTATGAGTAGGTCGGGGAGCTGTTCCGATCACAGTATATCCACCGATAGAGGCTTGTAGACATATCCTGTCAGTTAGTGTAGTATGTTGGGTTGGTAGGCCTTTTATGTATATTTTGTTGGTTTACGAGTTGTAGTAGGTATGACGGCTTTGTCGGGCCATTTTTTGTATTGATATTTAGTCAGCATTCGCAGTTTTCTTGCAATGCGGCCCATGGCCAAAGTATGACATCACATGTTCAGAGTTCCTTGGTGACAAGTTGGTACACAAGGTTAGGTGAGGCACCGGGTGCGGGTCTTGCCCCCCCAGGTTCGGGACGTGACAACTTATCATATCTGCTGTGACATAGAAAGTTACAATTACATATCAAGGATACGGGAATAATGTTATCTCTTAGCCAGATCTAAGGAGAATTTAAATTAAGAGTAATACAACATAAACAAATAAATTATTTGTAATATCAATATAGAGCTTATACAAACGAAATATTCACCAAGTTCAAATTGCTCAAACTAAATCTTCCTCCACTGCAACCTGTAGTGATTTGCTTCAAATCTAATCTAGAGAACACACAAGAACTTGCAAAAATCTAGGAGTCAGTGAACTCCTAAATGAATCAGGAATATGCCCTCCCGTACCGAATGCACTATCTAAATATATACAAGAAATAGGAATTTCTAAGACATCACGAGGCATTTCAGCGAAAGAAGGAAATCTAGGTGATTACATTTTCACCACGTTTATATATTAAAATCATCACTTCCATCCTCACTCGCTTCGCATAAATACTTGTTTAACTCTGTTTTAGTGTTCGAACTTCCACTCTCCGCTTTATGCTTCTAGAATTGTTGGGTAAATTTTGCAACTTAAATTTTAGTTTGAGTTTCATGGCTACTTACACTCATTGAATCCAGTGTGCTGCTAGGTGAAGAAGTAGATGAAGATGATGAACCACGAGACAATTTTAAATGTTGCTTTGCATACTCATAAAATAGAGAAGCCATATACTTTTTCACTTCACTTGTTATTATTTCTCCTTTTTGTTCCCCAAACATGCTCACAAGTGCAGAAGTAACATACTCATCCATGTAGCGCGAACCCAATCATCTTTTCTTGATTATCCCGATACTTCTCAAGTTTCTCTTTCATGCTAGTTGCCATTGAATTCATCTCACAATTATCATTTTCTATCAAACTTCTCAAAATATAATGGAGCTCACATATTTCAATAAAGTGAACATTTGATGTCACATACAGTGAACCTAATACCTTCAAGGTAAGTTCATATAAAGTTTCAAGAAAAGTTATCATGTTCCTTACATTTTCTCAATTAGTTGTTACAAGTGAACCGACAGGTTTTTATCTTCACAAACATGTCACGACCCCAAAATCAAAAACCGGTCATGATGGCGCCTATCGTGGAACTAGGCTAGCCAATAATCACTTATTTACAGTTTCTTTCAAAAATCCCAACCAATTGCAAGTATTTCATAAAGTATATAGAATTTACTAAATCCATTTAGGCAAAACAAACAGTTAAACAGTCCAACCAATCCCAAAACCCGGAGCCAATATGTCATGAGAATCTAAGAAAAATATGCCAAAAGGTATACTATTATAATACAAAATCTCCGAACGAATAGCTAGATACAACAAAGAAGGGAAAACAGAGATGTTGCGGACGCTGAACAACTACCTCTATATCCCACACTCCGGCTACACACGGAATAGATAGCTAATGCTCGATATCTGCGCCTGAATCTGCACACAGGGGTGCAGGGAGTAATGTGAGTACGCCAACTCAGTAGTAATGAAAATAAATCAAGTCTAAGCGGAAAGAAAACACATAAAAATCAATATCATCAATTCACAATATGCACAACCTTTCTTTCCAACAGTATATACATAGATATATTAAATCATCATGCCTTAAAAACAACTTCAGAAAATCCTTTGAAAAATGTATTTTTCAACAATTTCAAACCAAAAGATTTAGTATGAAAATTAAATAAATCACAAGTAGCCCTTCGTACAAAAACATGAATCATAAATCGCCCTCGGGCAGAACATCAGTCAGCACCTCACAGTCACTCAGTATTAGCCCCTCGGACAACCTCACTGTCACTCATGCCTCCCAATCACTCATCACTCAGCACACAACACTCAGCACTCAGCACTCAACACTCAGCAGGTAACCAAGGCTCTACTACACCTGCTCATGACCGTTGAGTCCTATGTAACCAAGGCTCTGATACCAAACTGCC
Source organism: Nicotiana paniculata (assembly GCA_005239505.1). NCBI lineage: Eukaryota > Viridiplantae > Streptophyta > Magnoliopsida > Solanales > Solanaceae > Nicotiana > Nicotiana paniculata. The sequence goes on from ML313585.1 coordinate 89,560, forward strand.
ACGCCCCCAAAATCAAAAACCGGCTGTGATGGCGCCTATCGTGGAATTAGGCTAGCCAATAATCACTTATTTACAGTTTTTTTTCCAAAATTCCAACCAATTGCAAGAATTTCATAAAGTATATAGAATTTACTAAATCCATTAGGCAAAATAAACAGTTAAACAGCCCAACCAACCCCAAAACCCGGAGCCAACCTGTCATGAGCATCTAAGAAAAATATGCCAAAAGGTATACTATTATAATACAAAACCTCCGAACGAATAGCTAGATACAACAAAGAAGGGAAAATAGAGATGTTGCGGATGCTGAACAGCTACCTCTATATCCCGCACTCCGGCTATGCATGGAATAGATAGCTAATGCTCAGTATCTGCACCTGAATCTGCACACAGGGGTGCAAGGAGTAATATGAGTATGCCAACTCAGTAGTAATGAAAATAAATCAAGTCTAAGCGGCAAGAAAACACATAAAAATCAATATCATCAATTCACAATATGCACAACCTTTCTTTCCAACAGTATATACATAGATATATGAAATCATCATGCCTTGAAACCAACTCCAGAAAATCCTTTGAAAAATGTATTTTTCAACAATTTCAAACCAAAAGATTTAGTATGAAAATGAAATAAATCACAAGTAGCCCCTCGGGCAAAAACATGAATCATAAATCGCCCCTCGGGCAGAACATCACTCAGCACCTCACAGTCACTCAGTATCAGCCCCTCGAGAAACCTCACTGTCACTCATGCCTCCCAATCACTCATCACTCGGCACTCAGCACTCTGCACTCACTAGGTACCTGCGCTCACTGGGGGTGTGTACAGACTTCGGAGGGTCTCCTTCAGCCCAAGCTCTAATATCAATCCACCTCGTGGCGTATCATATCCTCACAATCAGGCCCTCGGCCTCACTCAGTCAGAACCTCTCAAAAGCATCTCGGGCGAATCAGTAAAACAGGGTACTCTACCCGAAACATCATTTTTAAATCTCAAAGTAGTGTAAATCAGGCTGAGTTTCGAAAATAGTAAGCACAATGTGACTGAGTGTAAATCATCATTAAACAGTAAGGGAATAGCAGTAAAAAGCCCCCAAGGGGTCTAAACAAGTCGGCACGAGGCCCCAAACATGGCTTATAGCCCAAATTTAGCAATAGTCTTTAGAACACAATTTAACATATGGTTTAGAGTAAAATACGCAACTCAATAGTTGCCGTGGAGAGGACCAAGTCCAATCCAAAAATCAGTGCGCGCCACATACTCGTCATCCGATATATGCGCCATTTCTAAAAATAGTGAGAAATATGAAGACCGGGGTTTCATACCCTCATGACAAGATTTATAACCATTACTTACCTCCACCGGGCCACAACACTAATCCGTGATGCTCTTGCCCCTCAAATTAGCTCCCGATTGCCTCAAATCTAACCAAAACCAGTTCAACATCATCAATATATGCTAAAGGAACACAACCCAATCGAAAACTATCAATTTAAACAAAAATCTCGAAATTTGACAAAACCCGAGCCCCAGGCCCACGTCTCGGAATTTGATAAAATTTACATCACTAGAAACCTCGTCCTCCCACAATTTTACACATACCAAGAACACCACAATCGGACCACAATTGCCTACCCAAATCGTCAAAAGAATTTTCCAATCCTCCTTCCATTTTTCCAAATTTTTCTTGTACCTTAATCCTTCGAATTACAAGCCTAATCCGAACAAAATAGCATAGAAACGAATTTAATAATACGGGAACTTACCTTCGCTGAAGACCCTCGAATTCTCTCTTCAATTTGCCCTCAAATAAGCTCCAACTGCATGCAACAATGGTAGAATAACCAAAATTTCGCGGAGGCACTCTTTTATATTGTTCTGCCCAGCTAATCCACGCCTGCGGACCTTTCCTCGCACCTGCAGACCCGCACCTGCAGTCCCAGGTGCGCACCTGTGAAATTCCACTAACGGACCAATTCTGGCACCTGCGATCTCTTCTCCGCACCTACGGCTTCGGAGGCGCGGCCAACTCTTTTCACCTGCAGACTCCTCCTGCCTAGCCTCCTTTCGCACTTGCGCATGGAACTTCGCACATGCGGCGTTGCACCTGCAGCTACCCATCCGCAGGTGCGGCCACACCAGAAGCTTTACACCAGCAACCATTTGCTGCAAATTCCTAAGTTCAAAACTCCGCCAACCATCCAAAATCAATCCCGAGCCCCTCGGGGCCCCAACCAAACATACCAACACACCCCATAGGATCATTCAAACTTAGTCGAGCATTCGAAACACCAAAAACAACATGAAAACACCAAAATTACATCAAATTCAAACATATGAACTTTGAAACTTCTAAATTTCGCCAACGATACCGAAACCAACCAAAACACCTCCGATTGACCTGAAATTTTGCACACATATTAAAAATGATATTACAGACCTGTTCCAACTTCTGGAATTCCATTCCGACCCTGATAGCCTATTTTCCACTGCCGACCGAAAATCGCCAAAATTTAACTTTCGCCAATTCAAGCCTAATTCTACACCGGACACCAAAACTTCATTCCGAACACACTCCTAACTCCCAAATCACCTAACAAAGCTATCCGAGTCATAAAATCTGCATTCCGAGGTCATTTACCAATAAGTCAACTCTCACTTGACTTTTTCAACTATGATGCTAATTTAAGAGACTAAATGCCTCAATTCTCACCATGACTACTCCGAACCCAAACCAACTGACCCAACACAATCATAAACAGGCTAAGAAATATATGATAAAGCAGAAATGGGGGAAACGGGGTAAATCTCACGGAACGACCAGCCGGGTCGTTACATCCTCCCCCTCTTAAACAAACGTTCGTTCTCGAACGGGTCTAGAAACATATCTGGAGTCTCGAATAAGTGAGGATATCTGTCCACATCTCCCGCTCGGTCTCCCAGGTGGCATCATCCACCGGCTGCCCTCTCCACTGAACCTTTACTGAAACTATATCATTAGAGCTCACCTTTCTGACATGTCGACCCAAATAGCCACTGGCTCTACCTCATATGACATATCACCCTCGAGCTGAACCGTGCTGAAGTCCAAAACATGAGACAGGTTACCAACATACTTTCGGAGCATCGAAACATGGAACACCGGATGGATACTCGATAAATTGGGAGGCATAGCAAGTCTATAAGCCACCTCCCCAACCCTCTGAAGCACCTCAAATGGCCCAATGAACCTGGGACTCAGCTTTCCCCTCTTCCGAAATCTCATAACACCTTTCATGGCCGACACCTTTAGCAACACCTTATCCCCAACCATGAAAGACACATCTCGGACCTTCCGGTCCGCATAACTCTTCTTCCTAGACTGCGCCACGTGAAGCCGCTCCTGAATCAACTTCGCCTTACCCAATGCATCCTGAACCAAGTCTGTGACCAATAGCCTAGCCTCGCTCGGCTTAAACCAACCAACCGGAGATTTTCACCTCCTACCATACAGAGCCTCATACGGAGCCATCTGGATACTCGACTGATAGCTGTTATTATATGCGAACTCCGCTAGTGGCAGAAACTGGTCCCATGAACCCCCAAAATCAATGACACATGCACGTAACATATCCTCCAAAATCTGAATGGTACGCTCCGACTGCCCGTCGGTCTGAGGATGAAATGCTATGGTCAACTCGACCTGAGTACCCAACTCTCTCTGTACGACTCTCCAAAACTGAGATGTGAACTGAGTACCTCTATCGGAAACGATAGAAACGGGAACCACATGCAATCGGACAATCTCCCTGATATAAATCTCAGCTAACCGCTCCGAAGAATAAGTAGTACCAATAGGAATGAAGTGCGCGGACTTGTTCAGCCGATCCACAATAACCCATATAGCATCAAACCTCCTCGAAGTCTCTGGGAGTCCAACTATGAAGTCCATGGTGATCCGCTCCCACTTCCACTCCGGAATATCAAATCTCTGAAGCAATCCACCTGGTCTCTGGTGCTCATACTTGACCTGCTGACAGTTGACACACCGAGCCACAAACTCAACAATATCTTTCTTCATCTGCCTCCACCAATAATGCTGCCTCAAATCCTGATACATCTTTGTGGCACCCAGATGGATGGAATACTGCGAACTATGTGCCTCACCTAGAATCAAATATCGAAGCCCATCTATATTGGGCACGCAAATCCGGCCCTGCATCCTCATGACCCCATCATCACCAATAACCACATCTCTGGAATCACTGCGATGGACCCTGTCCTGAAGAACAAGGATATGTGGATCATTATACTAGTGTGCCCTAATCTGATCGTAAAGAGAAGACCTGGAGGCTACACAAGCTAATACTCGCGGGGGCTCTGATAGATCCAATCTCACCAACTGACCCTCTAAAGCCTGGACATCAAGAGCTAATGGTCGCTCTGCTACTGGAAGGTAGGCTAGACTCCCCAAACTCTCTGCTCTACGACTAAGGGCATCAGCCACTACATTGGCCTTCCCCGGATTATATAAAATAGTGAGGTCATAATCCTTGAGAAGCTCCAACCACCTCCTCTGACGCAAATTCAGATCCTTCTGCTTAAGCAGATGGTGCAAACTACGGTGATTAGTGAAAATCTCACAATGCACTCCATACAAATAGTGACGCCAAATCTTCAAGGCGTGAACAATAGCTGCTAGCTCAAGATCGTGCACTGGATAATTCTTCTCGTGCACCTTCAATTGCTTGGACGTAGTCAATCACCCTACTATCCTGTATCAAAACCTCTCCAAGGCCAACTTTCGAGGCATCACAGTAAACTGTATAAGAACCTAAACCCGTAGGCAAAATCAATAACGGAGCTGTAGTCAAAGCTGACTTGAGCTTCTGAAAGCTCCCCTCACACTTCTCAGTCCACCTGAACTGAGCACCCTTCTAGGTCAGTCTGGTCATAGGTGCTGTAATAGATGCAAACCCCTCTACGAAACGACGGTAGTACCCTGCCAAACCAAGGAAAGTGCGAATCTCAGTAGATGATGATGGTCTAGGACAACTCTGCACCGCCTCTACCTTCTTCAGACCAACCAGAATATCCTCACTGGACACCGCGTGCCCCAAGAATGCTACTGAATCAAGCCAGAACTCACACTTCGAAAATTTTGCATACAATCCCTTATCTCTCAAGGTTTGAAGCACAACTCTCAAATGCTGCTCATGATCCTCCCGAGATCGGGAATACACCAAGATATCGTCAATAAACACGATGATAAAAAAATCCAGATAAGGCCGAAATACACTGTGCATCAAGTGCATAAAGGCTGCTGGGGAATTGGTCAGCCCAAATGACATAACCAGGAACTCATAATGACCATATCTAGTCCTGAAAGCAGTCTTCGGGATGTCTGGCCCCCGAATCTTCAACTGATGATAACCGGAATTCAAGTCAGTCTTTGAAAATACCCTGGCACCCTGCAACTGATCTAACAAGTCATCTATACGAGGCAAGGGATACCGATTCTTCATTGTAAATCTGTTCAGCTGCCGTAATCAATACAAATACGCATAGAACCATCCTTCTTCTTTACGAACAACACCAGTGCACCCCAAGGTGACACACTAGGCTGAATGAACCCCTTATCTAGGAGTTCCTGAAGCTGCTCTTTTAATTCCTTTAACTCCTCTGGTGCCATACGATAAGGTGGATAGAAATAGGCTGGGTTCCTGACACCAAGTCAATACCAAAATCAATGTCCCTGTCAGGTGGCATGCCTGGCAGGTCTACATGAAACACGTCCGGAAAGTCACAGACCACAAGAGCCGAATCAATAGCGGGAGTCTCACCACTTACATCCCTCACAAAAGCCAGATAAGATAAACACCCTTTCTCAACCATGCACTGAGCCTTCAGGTAGGAAATCACCCTGCTAGGCATATACTCAGAAGAACCTCTCTACTCAACCCTCGGACATCCTGGAATAGCTAAGGTCACAGTCTTAGCGTGACAATCAAGAACATCATGACACAGAGATAACCAATCCATGCCCAATATCACATCAAAATCGACCATGCTGAGTAACATTAGGTCCACTCGGGTCTCCAAACCCCCAATAGATATCATGCACGACCGATACACACGGTCCACAATAACAGTATCGCCCAATGGAGTCGACACATGAACAGAGGTGACTAGAGACTCACGGGGCATATCCAGAAAATGAGCAAAATATATGAAGAAACATAGGAATATGTAGAACCAGGGTCAAATAAAGCCAAAGCATCTCGACAACAGACTGAGACAATACCTGCGATCACTGCATCTGAGGCCATAGCATCTAGCCTGGCTGGAAATGCCTACATACTGGCCTGACCTCCACCTGCTCGACCTCCCCCTCTAGGGCGGCCTCTAGCTGACTGACTACCACCCCTGGCTGCCTAGGCGGGTGGTGAAGTAACTGGAGCTGAAGTCGAGGGCTGGCCCCTCTGCTGAGAAGAACCACCGAGACAACGGGGACACCGCATCCACATATGCTCGAACTTTCCACGCTCAAAACAACTCCCTGGAGCTGGAGGCGGGGACTGATAGAAACCCTTGTCACCAGAACGACCACTGGAAGACTCATGCATAGAAGAACTCTGAACTGGTGGTGCTCGAGCTGCACTCTGAGCTGGGAGGGCACCAAATGAAGTACGTCCTGGCTGAGAACCATGGGGACCATGCCCCGAAGATTCACCACTATACGCTGGGCGGACTGACTGAGGAGGCCTGAATGAACGACCTCTACCATGCTGAAACTGCCCCTATAGGGAGTACCACTAGAACTGCCCGATCCACGAGGTCTCTTGGCTTCCCTCTCCTCCTACTCCTGGCGGTGAACTGACTCAATATCTCGAGCTATATTAAAAACCTGCTTGAATGAAGCATCTGACACTCTCTCCCGAGTCATAAATAGCCGGAGCTGATAAGTAAGACCATCTACAAACCTCCTAACCCTCTCCCTATCAGTAGGGACAATCTCAGAAGCATGCCTAGACAACTCGGAAAACCTCATCTCGTACCCGCAGTATGTAGTATCCTTACTGGTCTCCAAAATACCCATAGTACGTAGTATCCTCTGGCACTTATCTAGAAACCCTTGGGCATCCTCTCCCTCTATACCGCTGAAAGTCGGAGGCTGAAGTCTGCTCAACCTTTCCAACCTGCGTTGCTCATCCTCAGGCATAGCAGGGACCACATAATGCTAGACCGGAGAAACAGACTGAGCTGGGGCTGCTCCCGGTGCCTGAATACCCCGTATAACCTGCTCAGGTGTCTGAGCAGCTGGAGTCTGATTACCTCCCCTAGCCTGAGCTGCGGTGGCACTAGTAGACATAGCGACTGCCTGAGCCAAACTGTTGCACACAGTCAATATCTGAGACAGGGTCTCCTGAAGACCAGGAATAACAATAGGCATTGTCGGTGCTTGAGCCTGTCCCTCTGGAGCACCATCGGCGAGAACCTGATCCTGAATAATAGGGGGATCCTGTGGTACTGTCCCGGCTGCTACGCGGGCTGGTCCCTTACCTCTACCACGGCCTCGACCGCGGCCTCGACCTCTCGCTGGTCTAGCTGGTATCTGGTCACCCTGATCAGTGTTGCATGTCCTCACCATTTGTGAGAGAATCAAACAACAGAAGTTTAGATCTCAAGAATCAATAGAATAGCATGAAAGAGTTCAAGAAAGATAGAGATGTTTCCTAAGAGTTCTGCATCCTTTCGAAGAAAAGTACAGACGTCTCCGTATCGATCCGCAAGACTCTACTACACCTGCTCATGACCGTTGAGTCCTATGTAACCAATGGTCTGATACCAATTTGTCACGCCCCCAAAATCAAAAACCGACTGTGATGGCGCCTATCGTGGAACTAGGCTAGCCAATAATCACTTATTTACAGTTGCTTTCCAAAATTCCAACCAATTGCAAGCATTTCATAAAGTATATAGAATTTACTAAATCCATTAGGCAAAATTAACAGTTAAACAGTCAAACCAACCCCAAAACCCGGAGCGAACATGTTATGATCATCTAAGAAAAATATGCCAAAAGGTACACTATTATAATACAAAACCTCCGAACGAATAGCTAGATACAACAAAGAAGGGAAAACAGAGATGTTGCGGATGCTGAACAACTACCTCTATATCCTGCACTCCGGCTATGCATGGAATAGATAGCTAATGCTCGATATCTGCACCTGAATCTGCACACAGGGGTGCAAGGAGTAATATGAATATGCCAACTCAGTAGTAATGAAAATAAATCAAGTCTAAGCGGCAAGAAAACACATAAAAATCAATATCATCAATTCACAATATGCACAGCGTTTCTTTCCAACAGTATATACATAGATATATGAAATCATCATGCCTTAAAACCAACTCTAGAAAATCCTTTGAAAAATGTATTTTTCAACAATTTCAAACCAAAGATTTAGTATGAAAATGAAATAAATCACAAGTAGCCCCTCGAGCAAAAACATGAATCATAAATCGCTCCTCGGACAGAACATCACTCAGCACCTCACAGTCACTCAGTATCAGCCCCTCGGACAACCTCACTGTCACTCATGCCTCCCAATCACTCATCATTCATCACTCAGCACTCAGCACTCAGCACTCAGCACTCAGTAGGTACCTACGCTCACTGGGGGTGTGTACAGATTCCGGAGGGGCTCTTTCAGCCCAAGCGCTAATAACAAGCCACTTATTGGCCTATCATATCCTCACCATCAGCCCCTCGTCCTCACTCAGTGAGAATCTCTCAAAAGCCCCTTGGGCGAATCAGTAAAACAGAATACTCGACTCGAAACATCATTTTTAAATATCAAAGTAGTGTAAATCAGGCTGAGTTTCAAAAACAATAAGCACAATGTGACTGAGTGTAAATCATCAATAAACAGTGAGGGACTACCAGTAAAAAGCCCCCAAGGGGTCTAAAAAAGTCAGCCCGAGGCCCCAAACATGGCTTATAGCCCAAATATAGCTATAGTCTTTAGAACACAATTTAACATATGGTTTAGAGTAAAATACGCAACTCAATAGTTGTCGTGGAGAGGACCAAATCCAATCCAAAAATTAGTGCGCGCCACATACTCATCATCCGATATGTGCGCCATTTCTAAAAACAATGAGAAATATGAAGTCCGGGGTTTCATACCCTCAGGCCAAGATTTATAACCATTACTTACCTCCACCGGGCCACAACACTAATCCGCGATGCTCTTGCCCCTCAAGTTGGCTCCCGATTTCTCCGAATCTAACCAAAATCAGTTTAACATCATCAATATATGCTAAAGGAACACAACCCAATCGAAAAATACCAATTTACCCAAACATCTCGAAATTCGGCTAAACCCTAGCCCTGGGCCCACGTCTCGGAATTTGATAAAATCCAAATCACTAGAAACCTCATCCTCCCACGATTCTACACATACCAAGAACACAACAATCATACCACAATTGCCTACCCAAATCGTCAAAAGAAATTTCCGATCCTCCTCCCATTTTTCCAATTTTTTTATTCTACTTTAATCCTTCAAATTACAAGCCTAATCCGAATAAAATAGCATAGAAACGACTTTAACAATCCGGGAACTTATCTCCACTGAAGACCCTCAAATTCTCTCTTCAATTTGCCCTCAATTAAGCTCCAACCGCATGCAACAATGGTAGAATAACCAAAATTTCGCGGAGGCACTCTTTTATACTATTCTGCCCAGCTATTCCGCACCTGCGGACCTTTCCTTGCAGCTGTGGACCCGCAACTGTGGTCCTAGGTGCACACCTGCGAAATCCCACTAACGGACTAATTTTGGCACCTGCGATCTCTTCTCCGCACCTGCGGCTTCGCAGGCACGGCCAACTCTTCGCACCTGCGGACTCCTCCTACCTAGACTCCTTTCGCACCTGCGCATGGACCTTCACACCTGCGGCGTCGCACCTGCGGCTACTCATCCGCAGGTGCGGCCACACCAGAAGCTTTACACCACCAGCCGTTTGCTGCAAATTCCTAAGTTCAAAACTTCGCCAACCATCCGAAATCAATCCCGAGTCCCTCGGGGCCCCAACCAAACATACCAACACACCCCATAGCATCATTCAAACTTAGTCGAGCCTTCGAAACACCAAAAACAACATGAAAACATCAAAATTACATTAAATTCAAACCTATGATCTTTGAAACTTCTAAATTTCGCCAACGATGCCGAAACCAACCAAAACTCCTCCGATTGACATGAAATTTTTCACACATATACAAAATGACATTAGACCTGTTCCAACTTCCGGAATTCCATTCCGACCCCGATAGCCTATTTTTCATTGCCGACCGAAAATCGCCAAAAACTAACTTTCGCCAATTCAAGCCTAATTCTACACCAGACATCAAAATTTCATTCCGAACACACTCCTAAGTCCCAAATCACCTAACGAAGCTATCCGAGCCATAAAATCTGCATTCCTGGGTCGTTTACTAATAACTCAACTCTTAGTTGACTTTTTAACTATTAGGCTACTTTAAGAGACTAAATGCCTCAATTCTCACCATGACTACTCCGAACCCAAACCAACTGACCCAACACAATCATAAACAGGCTAAGAAATATATGATAAAGCAGAAATAGGGGAAACGGGGTAAATCTCACGGAACGACCGGTCGGGTCGTTACAAAACATGAGTTAGAAGATAATGCAATAATCCATTATCAAAAGCACCATAACTTACAAATGAATTTTCAAATTCTTTTGCAGCACTTAATATCAAGTAGGTGAAATTCCACCTAGTAGGAACATCTAAGAATAATGATTTCTTACATGCTTTATTTTCACTCTCACAATATTCTTTAAACCTCTTCAACCTTAAAGGAGATTGCCTAATATATCTTACTAGTTGTCTAACATGTTTTACAGAATTATCCGGTTCTTTGAAACTATCTGAATAAAAAGATTGAGGATGTGAGTCATAAATATCTTATGAAGGTGATTACCATTCATCATATTAGATCCATCTACTAAATCACTTAAGACAACTCTTTCATTGTGACATTATTTGAATTATAATTAGCAATTATAACAGTGAAGACCTTTTCTGTAACAATCCGACCTATTGTTTTGAGTTATAGCGCATCGTTCGGCGGTTTGAGTCCTTGAATAGATTCACTTTATGTATTATGACCTGCACGTGTGGTTGGTTTCGGTTTTCATGAAGTTCGGAGTTGATTTGGAAGGATAATTCTCAATTCGGAAGCTTTAAGTTGAGAGAGTCGACCAAGGTGTGACTTTTGAGTAAAAGATTTGAAAATCAAGGTTTGAAGGTTCCAATAGGTTTCTATGATGATTTTGGACTTGGACATATGTTCGGGTTGAGTATCAGATGGTCCGGCTGCGTTTCGACACTTATTATTAAAAGTTGGCATTTCAAATTTTTGAAAATTTCCTAAGTTTGATATGAAGTATACTTTGATATTATTAATGTCCGTTTGGGATCCCGAGCCTTGGAATAACTTTGTATTGTAATCCGTGACTTGCATTGTAAAAACCCGATCCATTGTTTTGAGCTTCAAGATTTAGTTCAGTGGCTCGAGGTCTTGAGTGTCTTCATATTGTGTATTATGACTTGCGTGCATGGTCGGATTTGATTTTTGGATGTTTTGGGATGAATTTGGATGAGTGATTCTCACTTTAGAATCTTAAGTTGAAGATCTTGACCGAGGTTTGACTTTTGTGAAAACGACCCCAAAATGTGTTTTTTTGCCAAAATTTGGCAATTTAATGCTTAGGATTTTGATAAGTTTGACCATAGGTTGAATTTATGGATATCAGGTTTGAATTTTAGTTTGGGACATTGAATAGGTCCATTTTGTTATTTGGTACTTGTTCGCAAAGTTTGGCGTCATTCCAAGTTGATTTGATAGGAATCAGAAGCGCGATTGTGTTTTTAGAAGTTCTTGAGTTTCATACAAATTTTATGTGTTTTGGAGGTCTGATTTATGGTTTCAGATGTTATTTTGATAGTCCGATCATGCGAGCGAGTTCGTATTATATTTTTAGACTTGTGTTGATATTTGGATGGGAACCGTGAGAGCTCAGGTGAGTTTCAGACGCGTTTCAGAGTGTTTGGAAGAGTTCTAGCTTTGCCGATTTTTGCACAGATGCTTCAGGTCATGCAAATGCGAGACTATGTTTTCATTTGCGATCTTGTACTTGAAAGGTTGGTGACCGTAACTACGAAGTATGCTGGGGGTCTTTCAGATTCACATTTGTGAACTCAGTATTCGCATTTGCAATGGGGCCTAGGCTAGGCTTGGTCGCATTTGCGGTCACTAATGTCGCATTTTTGATATGTATCATGTTCGCATTTGCAAAATTTTTGTTACATTTGGACATCAGTAGGACGGTGAGGAATGTCGCTTTTGCGATCATTATTCGCATTTCGCATTTGCGACACCTGCGACTGAATATAAAAGCTGATGGACGGGATTTTAGTCTCATTTTCGTATCTTTGAACCCTAGACTCAGGAGGGGGCAATTTTAAAGATGGAGTTTCTTCTATAATAACTCGGTAAGTGATTTTAATCAAATTAAAAGAATTTTACATGATTATATATGATATTTAACATCAAATTTGTGCGAATCAAAGTGAAAATTTGAGAAATTTTGTCTATGTTCTGAAAAATGAGAATTTGAGTTTTGAGAGGCGATTTTGGAATTGATTTTGAAACAAAATACATATATAGACTCGTGGTGTTATGGATACTTGGAATCTACCCTTGGGCCCGGTTTATGACTGGGCGAGCCCGAAATTGACTTTAGTTGACTTTTGAGGAATTGTCCAAAGATAAAAGCTTTATTTATTGGAATTAATTTCTCTTGTATTGATTTGTGTTATTAAGTCAATTTTGGTTTGATTTGGCCGAGCGGAGGTGAATTGTAAAGGAAAATTTATTTTTGTGTATTGATTGAGGGCTTTTGAGGTAAGTATCTTGCCTAACTTTGTTTGGGAAACTATTCCGTAGGGATTGGTTTGACTGCACTATTTGAATTACGTGAAAAATACGTACACGAGGTGACGAGTGTGCATATGACCTTATATGTGGAAACTTGACCGGTTTAGACTCTTAGATTTATTATGTACATTAAATTGAAGTTGCCTTATCATATTATATCCTTAATTATTAAATTTTCTCTTATATGCTTTATTTGAAGTTGTTGGTTCATGTTCAATCTTTTATTGCCAAATATACTCATATATGCTTTAATTGGAGTTTTTGCCTCTTTAACTGTCATGTTATCTCTTTTGTAGTTGATTATCCTTACTTGAAGTTGATGTTATATGTTATCTCTCTTATTGTTGAACTATTCTTACTTGAAGTCATAATTACTTGTTATATATTTCATTGTTGAGATTATTCTTCCGTTTCATTGTATTGTTGCAATTTTTGTATTGATTTACTTGTCGTGCCCTTGTGTTATTATTGTTCTTGTTGTACTCGGTGTTTGAGTCGTGGGCTATATGTGGTTGTGGTATTGAAATTGTTATTATGGAAACATTGTGGTATATGGCCACATGTAGTGCGGGTTGTTATATTGTGTTGATATGTTTTTGGACATGTGGGATTTTGGAGAGAATTGTCGGGCTGCTTGCACGTTAATTGTCCATGCTGTTTTTTCTATTGATATCTGCACATGCAAAGTTACAAGGTGGGTTATATATGTTGGCTTTGCGCATATGTGAGACAAGATAGGATAATTATTATGCACGTTTGGCGAGATAAGGCGGGCATTTACTTTGTTATTGTGCACGCGTGGAGACAATGAGGCTATGTCAGGAATGATTTGAGAAGGGCTAGGGGAATTATCGTCATTTATGATATTTGTGTGGTGGTGTGACTATCTTGTGTGAGTCATGCATGGCCCGAGTTTTGTTGTATTGATTCTGATGTGCCATTCGGAGTCTTTGATCTTACTTGTTGACTCGGGCTGTGATAGTACACTTACACAAGCACACACCGTAATCTGTCTCTTATATCAGTCCAAGAGTATGAACCTTGATGTTTATTGATCATTTACATGTATTCTTGTATACCTGCCTTCTGTGTGTGAGTTGCACTATTAGCACGTGAGATGTCCGTGCGGATATGATATATTGTTAATGTTGGCACGTGAGTTGTCTGTGCAGATATGAGGTATTAATGGTATTGCCACGTGAGTTGTCCGTGTAGATATAAGGTATTAATGGTTTTAGCACGTGAGTCATCCGTACTGCACGTGAGTTGTCCATGCGATTATGATTGATAATGTAGGCATTAGATGCCAAGTGATTATGATTCGTGATATGAGACCCATGATCGTGATTATAAGGTGTGACACCTCGGGGCGATTCCTGTGTAAAACTTTTGTAAGAATGGTTGATTACTTGGTTATTTCTTGTTTTCCTTACTTGACTTCACTGGTACCTTAACTGCGTCCTGATTACTTTGCGACGCCATCCCCAGTTTACTCCTTGTTGCTAATCGTTGCTTCTACTTTCCGTTGCTAGTGTTGTATTGTTACTCTTTCCATGTTTAGCCTTGTATTAATATCCGTTCCTGTGTTAGCTTTATATTTATATTTGTACATGTTATTATGTCTAGTAGGTTTCTTGACTATACCTTGTCACTACTCCACCGAGGTTAGTCATGATACTTACTAGGTACCGCTTTAGTGTACTCATACTACGCTTGTTGTACATTTTTATCGAGATCCAGGTACCTTGAAGCGTGCAGGTCATTAGATAGATGATTGAGTATTTCTATGGAGACTTCAGGGTGTACTTGCCATTGCATTGGCAGGCCTCAGAGTCAGCTTCTGAAGTTTTGCTTTGTACTATTTATTTCATTTCCAAACAGTGATGTATTTGATAATCTTCGTTACTCTAGAAAGGCTTATGGCTTGTACCACCGGTTTTGGAATATTGTACATCTATTGATTGGTTTATTTGTTTCAATATATTATTAACTCTCTATGTGGTAGGCTTACCTTGTCTTATGGACTAGGCTCCATCACGACTCCTAAGGAGGGATTTTGGGTCGTAACAAGTTGGTATCAGAGCTCTAGGTTCATAGGTTCTACAAATCATGAACATGTTTTGTAGAGTCTTGCGAATCGATATGGAGACATCTGTACTTATATTTTAGAGGCTACAAAACTATTAGGAAAATTCACGTCTTTCATTCCTATGGTGCGAGTTTATTGATTTCAGAGTTTGATCCTTGTCATTCTATTCTCTCACAGATAGTGAGAATACGATTTGCAGTTCCTAATGATGCTTCCCCGAGAGTCGGTGTTGCTAGAAGATGGCGCAGAGGCATAGGCCGAGGAGGAGCACGTGCTACAACTAGAGCACCTGCCAGAGTAGCAGTTGAGGAGCCACCAGTAGCTCCGGTTGGGGGATAGGCACCGGAGGCGCCTGTTGTTACCCCTGGACTTCAGGAGACTTTAACGCAGCTCCTGAGCATGTTTGGTACATTGGCTCAGACGGGATTGATTCCCGTTGCACTAACTACTACCCATACTGGGGGAGAAGCTCAGACTCCCGCCGCCCGTACTCTAGAGCAGTATATCCACATTGGTCAGGTTCCAGATGTTATGTTGGTACAACCTGTTATTGCGTTTTATCCTGAGGTCAAGCCAAGGGAATCATAGGAGGAGTAGTTGAGAATTGAGAGGTTTAAGTAGTATCACCCTCCTAATTACAGTTGCAGAGTGACCGAGGATGCGCAGGGTTTTCTAGAAAACTGCCATAGTATTCTCCGTACCATTGGTATTGTGGAGGTGAGCGGAGTTGCTTTTACTACAATTCAGCTGTCAGGAGCAGCATATTAGTGGTGGCAAGCTTATGAGGAGGATAGGCTAGTGGATGCAACATCATTCACTTTGACTCAGTTTTCAGATTTGTTTTTGAGGAAGTTTATTCTCCAGATCCTTAGTGATACGTGGCACATAAAGTTCGAGCAGCTGTGCTAAAGCAATATGGAAGTTTCAGAGTACGCCATCAGATTTAGTGAGTTTTCCCCTCACGCACCTACTTTTGTTTCTACAGTTAGAAACCGGGTCTGCAGGTTCATCGAAGGGCTCAGTTATGGTATCTGATTCAGCATGGCTCAGGAGTTAGAGATGGATGTTCCATTTTAGCATGTAGTGGAGATCACTCGCAGGTTAGAGGGTATGCGGGGCCAGGAAAGAGAGGACATAGAGGCTAAGAGGCCTCGTGGACCAGTAGGATCTATTGATCCCTATTTTGGAGTTAGGGTGCGTTATGGTAGAGGCTTTGTGTGTCAACCAGTTCAGTTTGCACTTCAGGCTTCACGTGGTGTTTTAGATATCCATGGTTCTTAAAGTACACGTACCTGACAGCTTCCACAACCATGTCAGCTGAGAGGTTGCTTTGAGTGTGGGGATACCATTCATATGGCGAGAGATTTACCCAGACTCTGGAAGAGTGTGCCACAACAGAGTATTCAGGCTATGTGTTCTGCTCCAGTTGCTGCTATACATGCACCGCTAGCTAGGGGTAGAGGTCAGGCAGGTAGATGTTGTCCTAGAGGGGGATTCCAGGCCCATTGTTATGCTTTTCCTGGGTGGACTGAGGTTGATGCACCAAATGATGTCATTACATGTATGGTTTTGGTTGGTTATAGAGATGCATTAGTATAATTTCGATGCAGTCCCGTTTATTGGTAAGATTCATGCTACCTTGCTTCATATATGGTTGTTTTTTGCGATTCTTGTTCTCTATTCATGTGTGCATTCCAGTTGGGGGGATTCTATTGTGTTAGCACGTGTCTATCGTTCTAGTTTGGGAGATATTGAGTATCATGAGGCTTGGATGGACTTTCTGTTGGTTAATACCATAGGTTTTGATGTGATTCCTAGGTGGTTTGGCCACAACTTATGATTTGGGTGTTCTACAGGTATGGGAAGTTTGTTACGTGTTGTGGTTTTGGTTTTATGGTATCCGAGTTAGTAGAGTGTTTTAGTTATTGAGATTTTACTCTTCTCATTATTTCGAGTGGAGGATGGGAACCTAGTGTTCCTTGTGGATATGTGTGTTTGTACCGGGCTCTGTGCCACAGTGAGGTTATGTTAAGGTAAGATTTGTTGTGGTTGTTGAGTGTGTCTTGCTT
Source organism: Nicotiana paniculata (assembly GCA_005239505.1). Classification (NCBI taxonomy): domain Eukaryota; kingdom Viridiplantae; phylum Streptophyta; class Magnoliopsida; order Solanales; family Solanaceae; genus Nicotiana; species Nicotiana paniculata. The sequence continues at coordinate 106,740 of ML313585.1, forward strand.
CTTCTTTGGGGATTGGATCCGTAGTATGGTATCGATGGGGAGTTGTGCTTGTTGGGCGTGTTTGATATTTGTATCATATGTTTCCCTCTTTCCATGTTTAGTCATATTCAGGTTGTGCTTGTTGGGGGGTTTGTATTGCGATGTATGTGCCCAAGTGGCGTTTAACATGGCTTGTTAATCGGGTGAGTAGTTATGAGTTTCACTTGTTTTTGCATAATTTTTGCGTTGTGAAGTTTTTCAATAAGGTTCTACTCGATATGAGGCTAATTTTCGGTACCTGTCTTGGCAATGGGTAGCTATTTTTGTTAGAGTTGTTGATGTAGGCATATGGGTGATGTGTTATGCCGTATGGTTGTATCTTGTGGATGTATGCATGAGTTGTTTCAGCAAGTTGAGGATTTTACAGAGTGTTTGTGTGATCATAGGGCGCTTAGTGGATGTGGAAATTTGATTCTAAAGCTTATTGACACGAGTAAGGAATAATAATAATCTTTGGTTGAGATGATGTTGTCGGGCCTATGTGGATTGGGGTGACATAGGATCACCCCTGTTTACGTAAATGGTGAGTTTATACCATGATTTGTTGGGTTGTGAAAGACTTGAGGACGAACGTTTGTTTAGGGGGGAGAATGTAACGATCCGACCGGTCATTTTGAGTTTTAAGGTTCCGTTTAAGTGGTAGGTCTTGAGTGGATTCACATTGTGTATTATGACTTGCGTGCATGGTCGAATTTTATTTTCGGAGGTTTCAGGATGAATTTGGATGAATGATTCATGTGTTTTGGAGATCCGATTTATGGTTTCAGATGTTCTTTTAATTGTTAAATCGTGCGAGCGAGTTCGTATTATAATTTTAAACTTGTGTTGATGTTTGGAGTGGATCCAGGAGGGCTCGAATGATTTTCGGACGCGTTTCAGAGTGTTTGGAAGAGTTGTAGCTTAGTTGGTTTTTGCAAAGATGCTTCAGGTCTCGCAAATGCGATCTCGCATTTGCGATCTCGCATTTGTGATATGGGTGACCGCAATTGGGAAGTATGTTGAGGGTCTATCAGGTTCGCATTTGGGATGGGCCTTGGGCTAGTCTTGGTCGCATTTTCAATCACCAAGGTCACATTTGTGATATGTTCCATGTTCGCATTTGCGAACTTTTCATTGCATCTGCGACATTAGCAGGAGTGTGAGGGATGTCTCTTTTGCGATCATTCTTCGCATTTGCGGGGTTTGCATTTTCTAACTCCAGGTCGAATTTGCGATAGCTGCGACTGAACATAAAAGTTGAGGGACAAGATTTTAGTCTCATTCTCATATCTTTGAGCCCTAGACTCGGTAATAGTTGATTTTGAAGAGGGATTTTCATCTACGATTATTAGAAGTGATTTTGATCAATTTTCAACTATTTTACATGATTATATATGAGATTTAACATCAAAGTTGTGAGAATCAAGGTGAAATTGGAGAAATTTTGTCCAAGTTTTGAAAAATGAGAATTTGAGTTTTCAGAGTCTATTTGGACTCGTATTTTGAAACAAAACATATATTTGGACTCGTGGGGTTGTGGGTAGTCGAAATCTACCCTTGGACCCAGGTTTTGACCAGCCAAGTCCGGAGTTGACTTTTGTTGACTTTTAAGGAATTGTGCAAAGATCATAGCTTTATTTATTGAAATTGATTTCTCTTGAATTAATTAATATTATTAAGTCGATTTTGGTTAGGTTTGAGCCGAGCAGAGATGAATTGTAAAGGAAAAGCTATTTTGCCTAACTTTGTATGGGGGAATTACTCCATAGGGACGGGTTTTATTTCACTCTTTGAATTACGTAAAAGACACGTACACGACGTGAAGTTGCCTCTTATGTTTTTTATGTACATTAAATTGAAGTTGCCTTATCATGTTACATCCTCCATTATTAAATTTATTCTTATATGCTTTATTTGAAGTTGTTGGTTCATGTTCTATGTTTTATTTCCAAATATACTATATATGCTTTAGTTGGAGTTATTGCCTCTTTTAATGTCATGTTATCTCTTACGTAATTGATTATCCTCATATGAAGTCGATGTTACATGTTATCTCTCTTATTGTTGAACTACTCTTACTTGAAGTCATTATTATTTGTTATATATTTCATTATTGAGCTTATTCTTCTGTTATATTGTATCGTTGTAATTTTTGTGTTGATTTACTTGTCGTACCTCATGTTATTGTTGTTCTTGTTATACCTGGTGTTGTTGAGCAGTCGGCTATGTGGTTTTGTGGTATTGGAATTTTTTTTATGGAAACATTGTGGTATATGGTTACGTGTGGTGCAGGTTCTTATATTGTGTTGATATGTTTTTGGCACCTGTGGGATTTGGAAAATTACTGGGGTGCTTGCAAGTGAGTTATCCGTGCTATTGTAACTATTGATATTTGCACATGGGGCATGACAAGGTGGGCTATATATTTTGGGTTTACGCAATGTGGTGAGACAAGGTGGGATAGTTATTATGCGTGTATGGTGAGACAAGGTGGGCATGTACTTTATTGTTGCGCACACGACGAGACAAGGGGGGCTATGTCGGTGATGGTTTGTGATTGCCTGGGGCATTGTCAATGATGCTATTTGTGCAGTTGTGTGACTATCTTGTGTGAGTTATGCATATTACGGGGTTTGTTGTGTTGAATCTAATGTGCCATTCGGTGTCTCTGATCTTACTTGTTGACTCGAGTTGTGAAAGTACACTTGCACAAGCATACATGACAATCTGTCTCTTATATCAGTCCAGGAGTATGAATCTTGACGTTTATTGATCATTTACATGTATTCTTGTATACCTACCTTCTATGCGTGAGTTGTTCTTTTGGCACGTGAGTCATCCATGTGGAACGTGAATTATGGATGCAGTTGCGATTGGTAATGTGGGCACGAGATGCCAGGTGATTATGATTTGTGATTTGGGACCCGTGATCGTGATTATGGGGTGTGATACCTCAGGGTGATTCCCGTTTAAACATTTTCTAAGAAGGGTTGATTACTTGGTTGTTACATGTTTTCCTTACTTGATTTCACTGCTATATTAACTGCGTTCTGATAACTTTACGACGTCATCACCTGTTTGCTCCTTGTTGCTAATCATTGCTTCTACTTTCCGTTGAAAGTGTTGTATTTTTACTCTTTCCATGTATAGCCTTGTATTAATATTCGTTCCTGTGTTAGCTTTATATTCATATTTGTACCAGTTATTATGTTTAGTAGGTGTCTTGATTGTACTTTGTCACTACTCCACCGAGGTTAGTCTTGATATTTACTGGGTACCATTGTGGTTTACTCATGCTACACTTTCTACACATTTTTGTGCGGATCCAGGTACCTCGGAGCGTTCTGGTCTCTAGATAGCTGATCGAGTATTGTTGTGAAGACTTCTAGGTATACCTGCCACCGCGTTCGCAGGCCTCGGAGTCACCTTCTAAAGTGTTACTTTGTATTGTTTATTTCCATTCCAAACGATTATATATTTGATAATCTTTGTTACTCTAGAAAGGCTTATGACTTGTACTACCGATTTTGGGATATTGTACATCTATTGATGGTTGATTGGTTTAAATCTATTAATAACTCTCTATGTTCTAGTCCAAGGTTCCGTCACGAATCCTAAAGAGGTATTTTGGGTCGTGACATGCACGTAGAATTTGGCATCATTCTGGAATGTTTAAGTATGATTCACACGCGTTTGGCGAAGTTTGAGTGATTTGATAGTCAAGAGGAGGTTTTGATAGTCAATTCGTGGTTTTGATGTTATTCGTGGAATTTTGATCCTTTGGACAAGTTTAGATAAGGATTGGGACTTGTTGGTGTGATTGGACCGGGTCCCGGAGGCCTCGGGTGTGTTTCGGGGTGATTTCAGACCATTTTTTCTTATTTTGCAACTTCTAGTGCGGGTGTCTGGTATTGTTCTTCGCGTTGGAAAAGTTCGTGAAGAAGGATGGTGGCTGCTGGGAATTTCTGCTACACATTCACGAGGAATGTACCGCGTTCGCAAGGTTGGGGTAGAGGTTCAACGCGTTCGCGACATGGGCATCACGTTCGCGAAGGGAAGGCTGGGCCTGGAGAGTTTTGCCTTTGCGTTTTCGTGTAGTATGTCGCATTCGCAAAGCATCACCTCGGAGAGCATCGCGTTCGTGAGCCTTGTCTCGCAATCGTGAAGGAGGTTTTGGACTGGATCTAATTTTGTGCTTCGTGAATGCGCGACACATGCCGTGTTCGCGAAGAAGGGCGCCCTAACAAATTATAAGCTTGCAAGATCGGTATTTTCTCATTTTTCAACTCATTTCTCTCTTGCTTGGGAAACTTGGAGGAGCTAAGTTCATCATTTATCTTGAGGTAAGAGTCTTGTACACATTGTGAGCTAAATACATGGGTTATATATAGGATTTAACATGAAAATTCGTTGAAATTGTGGGACTTTGGAAGAAAACCTAGAATTTGATATTTTTGTATTTTGACCAAGAAAATGGACATGGAATTAGGAACAATTTATATATTTGAGTTCGTGGTGATATGGGTAGTAATTATCTTCACAAGTTTTCAAAATCAGGGCATGTGGGTCCGAGGGTTGACTTTGTTGACTCTTTAAGCGACGTTGGGAATTGTTATAAATTGTTAAATTATTAGTATTGGAGTATATTTTTATTGGTTTGCACATTGTTTGACTAGTTTCGGATTGATGGGCATCAGTGGAGTGGTTAGAGAGGCGTTGGAGCCAGTTATGGAACTTCAAAGCAAGGTATATCTCTTGTCTAACCTTGTGAGGAGGAATCTACCCCGTAGGTGTTAAATTGTTATGTGCTACTAGTGTGGGTGCTACATATGCACGAGGTGACGATAGTCTATATGTAGCTAACATCATGTTTATGTCTGGGTAGACTTAGGACTTTATAATGCAATATTTGTCTTATTTGAATTCAATATCGTAGTCTAATTACTTGAATTTATAGTTAAAATAATTGAGTTCGGATTATTTTAGGCAGAGCTTCATTACTTTGAGTTGTTTGGAGAAATATTTGATTGTTGGTAAAAGTCGTGTTTACTTTATTCTCCTATTCTTGTGTTGCAAATACGTGGCCGTAAATCGATAAGTTTCTTCTCTTCTCGTGGATCAGGCCGAATGCCTCAGCATTATGGATCCTCGGAAGTGTACATACTATTCTGGATCGGGCCATACGGCCTCGGCATAACTCCTGCGCAATATCGCTAGGAGTTCGAATATCCATGAGATTTCCCTTGATTGAGACCTAGCATTTTTATGGTATTTCTTATCTATTGAGATAGCGTATGAGATTTGAGGAATTTATATCACAATGTTGGAGGATTTTTTCTAGTTACAGTTCTTACCACATTATTGATGTTGTGTTTATTATCCATTTATAATTTAATATATTTAATTATTGGACCACTAGAAAGTGTCGATGTCGAGCCCTCGTCACTATTTCTCCTGGGTTAAGCTAGATACTTACTGGGTACGCATTGATTTCCCTACTCATGATACACTTTTATACTTATTGTGCATGTATATTTTTGGTGGTCATTTGGGAGAAATGGCATAACTATTGAGGGGACTTTACTGTGAGTTGCATGCTATATCACCATCTGCAGCGCACAGAGTCTCCATCACATTCATTTATGTTATCCTGTCTATTTACATTTCTGACAGATGTTGTATTATTGTTGTACTTTCTAGTAGATGCTCCTGCGCTTGTGATATCGGGTTTTGGGTTATTTTAGTAGACGTTTATGGTTTTTCTTAATGTTTTACCTTTTTATTTTATATCTTCCTAATATAGTATGTATCCTTGATTTTCAATGCATTAATTTCATTATGTAATAAGATTCATGATTTCAAAAGTAATAAAATAAATACTTAAGTTGATAGTTCACCGTTGGCTTGCCTAACGGTGATGTTGGGCGCCATCACGACCCATAGTGGAAATTGGGTTGTGACAACTTGGTATCAGAGCTCTACATTTACTTAGGTCTCACGAGAAATGAGCAAGTCTACTAGAGTCATACGGATCGGTACAGAGACATCTATGCTTATCTTTGAGGGGCTACAGGGTTATTAGGAGAACTTCCCTTCTTGATTCCTCGTCTTGCAATTTGATTCTAATGGATCTTATGTATTCATTTCCTTCCTACTCCTTCTTACAAGATGTTGAGAGCCTGTTATCGATTGGCATTGAGTAGTTTTAGCAGTTCTACAGATGTGGTTAAGGATGTTTCTCCTACGTATTCGGGCGGACTATTATCGTCGCCTTGTGGATGTGTGTTCCGTCATTTCAGCCTACTTTTTTTTTGCCAATGGTTTCGAGGCTATGCACGTGCATTGTGATGTTCCTACATTGTTCTTGCATAGTGCTAGTGTAAATGGTAGGATGATTAGTTATGCGTCGCGGCAGTGAGTGTCTCAAGAGGAGGATTATTCAGTTCATGGTTTAGAGATATCTCAGCGGAGGAGAGGCAATTGAACTATAGGTGTTCAATATTTGATTAACGTAGTAGTGAGGTTGGATATATTTAAACTTGGTGGAATTATTGGTTGTATTGTGGTGTTGTTGTCCTTTTTTGAACGTATTAAGGCTTGTCAGTATGATGATCTTCATTTGTTTGCCTTTGGGGAACGGTGTTGTGAAATGGTATCTAAGAAGCGGTTATCGGAGATGATGGTGTATTGCTACTGCAAGGTCAGATCGGTGTCTCCAGTGTTGATGGCTCGTGGAAGATGATCTTTAATGAGTCTTAGAGTTTGTGGAAATTTATTAGTTCAGGTGCTACAGAGATGGATTATGATTGGAGGCAGTATTTTGGCAGCGAAGGATGAGGAAGGACATGGTGGGAGGTGTCTCGTGGTGGTTGAATTATTAGCAGGTTGAGTATGGGCAGCATAGGACAAGTAGTTCACTTTAGAAGATGGTTAACTTGGAGTGGGAATGTTAGCGTATCAGATGGATTTTGTGGTGGGGTAGTCACATGCTTTGAGAAAGCTTGGTGCTATTTTTGTCATGATGAACAAATAAAGTCTAGTATTTCGTTTGAGGCGGTGACCGAAGATGGCACGGCTGCTATGAATTTGAGTATGCATTTGGGACTGCTAATTCCGGATGTGTGATGATTAGTGCAACAAGAGCTTGTGAGGAATTTGGTGGAGTGACGGTGTGAGATCATGGTAGCTAGAAGGAGAAGGCAATGTGGGTTCTTAATTTATGTGATTGTAGCGTAAATCTAAGTGTGGGAGTCTAACGTCTATGATTGGGTCACATGGTTATGTGCCCTTGCAATTTCGGGTTAACGGTATGTTGGTGGATTGATTTTAACTAAGGGAATAGAACATCAGGGGTAATTCGGGCAAGGGATTTGATGGGTGTGTGCTATATTTTTGCCTTATCGGTTTATGTGAAGGTTGAGGAGTGACTTAGAATTGTTATTTCCTTGAGAGTGTGATGTACAAGGGAAAAGATTCATTCGGTTGCTTCTTTAGAGTGTTCATGTGCTAAAGGAGCACTAGTTGTCTGGTTTATATAATCGGGACCGGACTAGAGTGGGTGACTCTCAATAATGGTTCTAGTGGATTCGAGATTTAAAGGGTGGTGCTTAATGATTTTTTGGTTAGTTATATGGCTAAGGATTCAGGTTTTGTGGCAGAGTGTGAATGATACTTGGAGAATTTCCATGTCATCATCGTGTCTACTGCGTAGTGTTAGAAAAATGGGAGAAACATCTTCGAATATGCAGAAGATCTAATTAGTGCAGGTATATCAGTTGGAGATACTATGAGTGCATGGGGAGGATACAAAATGGCTCATGGATATTGAGACGACGTGGCTCGTGATGTGGGTCACTCGGGATGAATGTTGATTGATGTCTGTTATGAGTTTGAATAGGGGTATTGATTATGAAGGAAAGTCAAGAAGAAATCGGAAGAAGCTGAGTCAGTTCAGTGGTGGTTTGGATCAGCATGGTTAAGTAAATAATCTATTCATTCGGTGTAGTAAGGCTATACAGGTGATTTGTGGCTGTGCGTGCGGGCTTGACAACTATTGCAATTTGATGACATGGAGGTATTTGATTCTAATGGCTTCGATTGTGTGAATGGATCTCAAAAGGGTTATGGCGGTTTAGAACACAACTTGAGGTTTGTGTTTTCTGCGGTTATAGGAATTCCGCGTGTTGCAATTTTTCTTTTGAAATGAGTTAAATGAAAGGTTTCTAGTCGATGAAGTGTTTGTTCTACTTGTGGTTCATGAGTTATGATGAAATTTTTGTGCTCTGGTGTAGAAGTATAATAGGTGCAATGAGAAGTATGGAATTGGAATTTGAGGATCAAGGTTGCGATCCGGTTTTGGCAGGAACTTGACGAGCTCGAAAGAGCTAGAGAGAGATTTCAGATGTTCAAAGTATGCTGGCATTTGGGTCGCCTGAGAATCATTTTCTGTGGAAGAGGCATTGTGTGTTGATTTGTGGATTCTTAATTGGCACTATAGAAATAGTACAGTTGGTGGCATGGATGTGCAGACTTTGCTACCTGGTGCGGAAGGTCGTGGAAGTACTTCCAGCGGTATGATCGTATAAGTGTGGCATATCAGTCATTTATGTGGTAGATATTGAAATCAGGTATGAAGATTATGGTCTTTTCGCTGGGGTGAGAGTTTATGTCTTAGACACGCTCAATTTCTTTGGTTGTGGACTGTGGGAGTTTGTTCTAGATTGGACTGTAGATCTTATGTGTCATGAATAAGGTCATTGTGGATATTCTTAAGGTTATTGGTCCATTTTGAGATGATCAGAATCGTCTTGAGGTCCTTTGGTAGGACTAATGTGAATGTATGTTTTATATCAGATCATATTTGCTTATTTAGCATAGCATCACTTATGGATGGGTCTTCGGGCGTGGTGGATGATATTCCCGGCATCGTCTATTTCAGGTGCTACTCCTTTATGCCATGTGGGTTGTGAGGCGGCTTGATTATTCACATGTGTGTTGTGATCCAGCATAACTTGTTGTATTATATGAGCAAGGCGTCTCTCGAGATGCTAGTTGTTTATTGCACCTTAGTTGTGCTTGCAATTTTGTTGTGCATGACGCTATCCGTCTCCTCAAGGTTGTGTTTATGCACTTGGCGTGCTTGTGGTCCATATTCGGGAATTTCGTGGGTATGAGCATTATGTCTTGAAGGGTATTTCCTTATTGAGTGTTATATGTGGATCGGGTGGCACGCTGCCACGGGTATGATGTGTAGATTGTGTTGCACGCCGTAACAATGAAGTGTTGATTACGAATCTTTATAATTATTTTGTGTGTTTTGTTTATTATGTTTGAGTTAGGTTCATGGCATTGTTCGGTTCTTTACATGGACTATATAGTCCAGGATTCAGGTTCGTTTTCCTTATTGGTCATTTTCAGGTTGTGGATTGTTGGCGCATCGACAACGTCATATTAGATTTTTGGTAGTGTTTGAGGTGGCTTATTGTCGAGTATCTTGTACTATGTGAGACGAGGTTGCTGGACCTGAAATCAGTGCAATCAGAATTATATAATTTATATTAGAACAAAAATATCACTAATCAGTGTAGGATGAGGCAATGGTTGTTGTCCAGCGGAGAGAATCCATGGGTTACTGACTTGGCGGGTTGTTATGAGTTTCTACTCATCACTTTCATCCTTATAGTATTGTGAGGGTTGGAACCGAACTTATATATGTCATGAGGTATACTATGGGCATCGGGTTCGTGAAATTATAGCTATTGCGGTTGGGGCAAGTTATTATGGGCAAATGAGTTATGTGCCGCATGGGTGTATATGTATATTTGGTACATTTTATCAATATTTATACAGAGTATGGTGCAAGAAATTAGATCTTATAGGAATTTCTGATGTTGGAACTTGGTTCTAGGACTTTCGGGCTAACGTATCAGGAAGGATCTTCAGTCTAGCTTGAGCTAATTTTCTCATATGGGTTTTGGTGGCACAAGTAGGTGCGCGTGGTGTCAAACAATGATTTTGGGTAACTCCGGAATGGTTCTTGGCACGTTCGAGAATGAACGTATGTTTAAATGGGGGAGAATGTAACTACTAGACCGATCGTTTTAAGTTCTAGCGCGTCGTTCGGTAGTTTGAGGCCTTAATTGAGTAGCTTCAATTTATGTATTATGACATGCACGTGTGGTTGGTTATGGTTTTCGGGAAGTTTAAAGTTGATTTGGAAGGATGATTCTCAATTCGGAAGCTTTAAGTTGAAAGAGTTGACCAAGGTTTGACTTTAGAGTAAGTGACCTCAGCATCACGATTTGATGGTTCCAATAGGTTAGTATGATAATTTTGGACTAGGTTGTATGTTCGGGTTGAGTATCAGATAGTCCTGGAGCATTTCGATGCTTATTATGGAAAGATGGCATTTCAAAGATTTTAGAATTTCCTAAGTTTGATATGAAATGGACTTTAGTTTTGCTGATGTCTGTTTGGGATTTCGAGCCTTGGAATAGGTTCGTATTGCGATTTGTAACTTGCATGTAGAATTTTGCGTCATTCCGGAATGTTTAAGTATGATTCGGACGCGTTCGGCGAAGATTGAATGATTTGAAAGTAAAGAGGAGGTTTTGATCGTCAATTCGGCGTTTTGATGTTTTTAGTGGTGTTTAGAGCCTTTGGACAAGTTTAGATAAGGTATTGGTACTTGTTTCTATGATTGGACAGGGTCTCCGGGGCCTCGGGTGTGTTCCGGGGTGATTTCAGACCATTTTTCCTTATTTTGCAACTTCTAGTGCTGGTGGTTAGTGTTGTTCTTCGCGAATGCGAAGGAAGGCACATGTTGATGCCTAATTTTGCCCGCATATTTTATAAGTATTATATATACTTTCAAAATATCATCTTTGCATTATCAACAATTTATAAGAGTCATATGAGTATTTTCTATAATTTTTCATAACTTTTAAAGCTTTAAAATCAATTTTCTTGCATTTAATTTGTTCAAATATTTATTAATTATCATTTCAAATAATTTTATGATGACTTAATCATCTAAATTTATAATTTACACCCACATATATGTTTATAACATTTTTACTTCATTTCAAATAATTACATTTCTATTTTAGGCTATTTATACAATTTTGCAATAATAGCCTACATTCTATACATAATTATATTTATTACATTATTTAACATTGAATGACACTTTTATATTTTTACAATGTTGGGCTATTATTTTCAATCCTTTTACTGCATAAGTAATATTTTTATTATTTAAAAATTATTTTTTATAAATTATTTTAAATAATTTTCACATATTTAATTTTATAGCCTAATTTTATGCCACTTTTCATACCCAAATTACCAGCCCATACCTCAAAACCCTTGGCCTAATACCCCTAGCCCAAACCAAAAGACCTTTTACTCCAACCTGGTCGGGACCCGGCTAACCCGCCACATCTCTCTTTTTAAAATCACAGTCGTTGATCTCTCAAGATCAACGACTCATAATACCTACCCCTTCTTTCCTTATATCTCCATGGCCCAACCCTAAAGACCACTCTTCTTAAACCAGCCGCCTTTATACTCTCTCGAACCTTCTCCTCCCTTCTGCAAACCCTAGCAACCGCTGCTTAGTTCCTCTCCGATTCTGACCTGAGAGATGGAACATATGATCTACTTACCTTATCAGTCTTCTCTCATCATTGGTCATCCGTTTACGGGGTTACATAGGTACTGGCCTAAATTTGCAAGTATCATCCCCTAGATCAAACATGAATGACTCGTATCTTTAGGTTTTGGGCGGTATTTCGTCTATATATGCTCAACAAGGAGAAATTTGCACTCTTGGTTCGATTTTCAGACGATTGAACCCAATTAGTGTTTGAGACTCTCCATCCCCTTTACTGATTTTGATTTTCCTTATTTGTGCTTAATTGATTATCTTTCATGTTTGTTCTTTCAATTTCAACCACTATATAAACCCCCTTCCTCCGTTTCCCTTCTAAGGCTTAACGACTACTGCACCGATTACCACTTAAAACTATTGCTATTGATCTCCTACTCATTCTAATGTTCTCTATTCTGAGACCTTGGCTGGCTGAAAGCCAAGCCATCGAAATTTGATTGTTTCCATTTCTCAGTGCGAACACTGCCTGGGTTTCACTAGAAACCCTTGGGAACTTTGACGCACTAAGATTTTGGGGTTCTTCTGCTCTTCTCTATTGATGATCGAAGTATTACTAGGACTATTTCTTCTTATATGTTTGTTTGTTCATCTACAACTGGTAAGTGTCTTTAGCCCCAGAAATTTCATTATCTTTTGTTTATGTTCATGATCTGTAAATCTATGCCACCTAAACTTTTGTAAACCAATATGCTACTATATTACCTTGGTCTGAACTTTTCTGCCCTTCAAAGTTGCCTAACTTCTGCCTCTGATGTATGCATATTGTATATGTTCAGCATGAATGATTCTCATTACCTCGATCATGTCTAGCCTAGTGTGTTTTTATGAGTATGAACGTTTATACATGCTGCTCGTCTTGAGATGACCTCCCTATCTTATTCTGCATTTTTGTGATAGACTAATTCATGTGTTCTAGTTCCTGTTGGATCATTTCTGTGTAACTTAATACTCTACTAAAGTCGGTTCTCAACTATGTTAGCCAAAATGTGTTACCCTGCTAATTGTGAACATTAATGTATGTTCCATGCCTAGTTTAATCCTAAGTTGTTTAATCCACCTATGGCTTACAAGGTAAAAAATGCAATATTGAGCCTTTTCTCCTATGTGTGTGTCACGCCCCAAAATCGAGGGACGAGATCGGCGCCTAACCGGATGATCCCGGTCAAGAGGACCTGGATTTCCTTTCCTATCCAACGCATTACCCCGTGTTTATAATATACAAATTTATAAATGAAATAACAAATGGAATCAAAGTATAAATTTACAATATAAGTCCATTTTCCTCTTTTAAAGCTTCAACATTTGATAATCCCAAAATATACAAACTAAGCACAACATTTCCAACACGGGACCACGATTACGAATAATTACAACTACTACCCAAAATATATACAACCCACACAGTGTCTACGGAGCCTCTAAAGGTACAGAGAATAGTATTCATACTTGCCAGCAATAAGGCCCCGACTATACCTTAAGAGAACCAAAATATACAAAAGATATGACATGGAATACGCACGGCCCCGAGAGGAATGGGGCTCACCAGTACTACTAAAGGGATGAAGAGAAGGCGCCACTATCGGCGAACGGAACTACCAGCTATAGAACCACCTACATCCATATAAAAGATGTAGCGCCCCCGGAAAAAGGGACGTTAGTACCATTGAATAGTACTAGTATATATGAACAAACTTTACTCTAAGTAAAATCTAACAGCACACAGATAGGAGGCAGTCAAAGAAACCAAACAAATATTGCACAAAGATACAGAGAATCACAAAATGAGGTTTTTTGCAGTTTCTTATTTCAATTGTTCTCCTATTGCGGTGCGCAACCCGATCCCACCTAACAATCATATTCCACCCTTATTTCTTTTCATCATTCCACCCTTATTTCTTCTGTTGCGGTGTGTAACCCGATCCCACCGTACAATCATATTCCATCCCTTATTACTTCTCCACATATTATCCTTATTCCACTTGTTGCGGCAAGCAACCCGATCCCACCGGACACCATTTAATTAGCAACAATAATCAACAATTTAATCACGAAGATTTCTATCATCAAGAGTATAAAATCATAACAACCACACAACCATGTGAAATCAAGGGCACAATAATCCTTACCAAGCAGCGAGTCATGTACGGTACACCATAACCATTTAGCTTAATTAAATCAATTCACATTTCTTTCTCATCATTTGCTACATAGCCATTAGAATTTAGATACATTCAACAATTGAGTTCGTTACCATTTTCATTCATGTAGTAGCACTTCCTTTCATATCTATGAGTTCAAGCATATAACGAGTTTTGCACATGATAGGGTAAGCACAAGGAATCATATTTCACAATCTCAAATAGCATGGAGACATGGTAATCAACTAAGGCATTCAAAGAGCATGGTTCTTCACCTCATCACAATGGGACAATCGATTCAAATACAATCAAGACAAGAATTCATACCGAATGCCCGGACACTAACAAGGCGACTCTACAAAGATTAAAGTTAGCCATACATACCTCAAAGAGCTTTTCCTTAAGTTATACAATACACCAACACCTATAGCAATAAGAATCTATAAGGAGATAGCGGAAATCGATTAATAATTAGGAAGATTATCCATGGTGTAATTCTCTTAGGAATTTCATCAAACACCTAACATGTGAAGTGGACAACAAGGTTTAGAAATGGAAACTCCTTCTTCCCTCAACCAATTTTAACATTAACTACCCAAATTAGTTCTTTAACATCTCATACTATAACTTATTCCCACATGCATGGAATATTTCTAACCCCACATTACATTTTTGATCTCATAATATCATATATGAAATATTAGAAGTAGGAATTACCCGGAATATAGTTAGCTAGAGATTAGCATGCTTGATTCTTGAGGATTTGTGCAAGATTGATGATTAGGAGGCTAGGTTCCCTCTTTATCTCTCTAAAATGCTCTCACCTCTCTCTAGATTTAGTGTAAAAATAGTCCCAAATGAAGCCCCAAATCTTATTTATCAAAGTGGGTTCGAATATGAAAAGTTTCAAAAATGACCCCTGAAGTCAATTATGCAATAGCATAATCGAAATGTGGGCAACATTCTTGCAGCATAATCATTATGCTATAGCATAAACGACAGCATAATAAACTATGCTATATAATAATCAACATGCGACAGCATAATGGTTTTGCCCGATTCTGCTTCATTAAGCGACACAAATGCGGTCCGCATAGTCGTTTTGCGATCGCAAAAATGGTCACAAATCCAGCCTTTGGTAATTTGATCATAACTTTTTGTAGGAATGTTAAAATGACGAACGGTTTGAAGCGTTAGAAACTAGACTCAAAGACCTTTCATTTGATAGTTTATTCATATCCTAATACCATATATATATATATATATAT
>ML313587.1:0-11393 GCA_005239505.1 Nicotiana paniculata
AATATAAAATAAGAATTACTAAATTGTAGAAATCGTGTTCTTGCTCTTCAATGGAAATTTCTTTTTGTCTACTGTTAACCCACGAAAAAATCCTCCTTAATTGTGTTTTAGGAGTCTATTTATAGGTTTAGGGTGAACCCTAACCGTGTAGGAGACTTCTATTTCACTTGGGAAATACTTAAACTCGTCAAACTCGGACTTGGGCAACACTGGAGACCCCTGGCGTTTGGGCTCTAACGCCCCCCTAACGCCAGGGGGGCCCTGGCGTTTGGGCTCTAACGCCCCCTTAACGCCAGGGGGGGCCAGGCGTTATGGATCTAACGCCCCCCTAATGCTAGGGGGGTCCTGGCGTTATGGCTGTAACACCCCCTAACGCCAGGGGGGGCCAGGCTTCATGGGGCAAAAGCCCGGCTATCGCCTGGGCGTCTCCTTTTGCGTATTTTTGACGTATTTGCATCCCTTTAGCTCCGTTTACATTTCCAATTCACCTACACATGAAATAAACTCCATTAAGCACATAACAAGTGTAATTCTATCATTAATGCTCATAAAATGTAAGGTATATCACATGTTAAACTATGCAAGTTAGTCTCGCATCAGTGCGCAAAAATGTCCGTTTCTGTGAGTTCAAGCCAGCCTCTGTCCAGCTCCCCAGTCGTTTCTGCGACAATTTCCTCACTTCTGGGAGGTCGCTTCTGTGATGAAACTTCCGCAGAAGCGAAAGCATCAGCTGCTGCCCAGAAATTCCAGCAGCTTTTCTTCAAGTCCGAATTGATCCGTTAAAATTCCGAAATCCACTTCAGTCCCTCGAAACCTCAATCAAATATACCAACACGTCCCAAAATACAATACGAACTTAGTCGAGGCTTCAAACCATGTCAAACAACGCTGCAATTACAAATCGCGCACTCATATCGAATTATGAGTTTTCAAATCTTCCAACTTCTATATTTTTCACCAAAATGTATCTAATCAATCCGGAATGGCTTCAAATTTTGCACACAAGTCACAAATGATGAAATGGAGCTATTCAAATTTCCGAAATCAAAATCCGAACTCATTATAGAAAATTCAACCTTCGGTCGGACTTTTCAAAAATCTTCCATTTCCAACTTTTGCCAAAATGCGTTGAATTGTCCTACGGATATCCAAATCCAAATCCGAACCGAAATCACCATACGAAGCTATTGACATCATAAAAATTGCATTCCGGATTCGTTTGCCTAAGATATAGAACTTCTCTGCTGGAATCTATTGTCTAGCTGGCGATTTCAAAACTTAAGGGCTAGAATGAATGAAGCTCTAGAATTGGAAAGGATAAATTTGCCATATGTTAACTATGCTAATGACCAGAGTTTCACTCTGGTAAACTGTGCAATTCTTGATTGCCAATATAGCCTGAGGAAGCTAGCTGTTTTTTTTTCTTCTTATACTTTGCTTTGGTGGTAATGATCTTGAGCATCGGGGTCTTATTGTGCAAGATGCCAGAGCTGCCTCAATTTTGCTGTAGTTGAATGAAGCGTAATTCTTTCTTTTATGAAAGAAAAGCTAAAAAGCTCTATGATTTTGGTTATTCTACTTCACCTTTCCCTCTTCTCAATGTTTTTATATAGCAATGCAAAAACCAAGTTGCATTTTTTATAAGCTGAAGCTGAGCAAAATGTATCTCAAAGAAGAAAAGAAAGCGGCCTTGAGCCAAAGCAGGGTCGTTAATTGCAAATGAGAGGATCTGTTTATGTAGAAAGAGTTCATATACGAAATAAGTTCCCTTTGGGATGGGAAGGACTAAAGCAAGAAAATGGGGAAAAGCAAATAACTTCTGAGGATATAGCAGTGATTGAAATTGTGGATGATACAACTATTGAACATGAAAACAAGAAAACTGATCTAAGGGAAGATGAGAATGCCTTACTACAGCAAGTTCTTGCAGAGGCTGCTGAACCATATGGTATTAAAAGGTTCTGTAGTGAACCTGGTGCTAGGAATTGTTCCATTCATTGTCAAAGGGAACTTCTACATGCCTTTTGTCACTGGGATAAGGCTAGCTGGAGCACGATGGTTTTTGTTTGGCTATTGAACTGAAATTCTTCAGCCAAGAGCTTATATTAACTCCATCTCTTACAGTTCAATCACCATTACCTTATTTGTTTGGTCATGCTTTGCATAATGTTTATTGTGACTGTGGCACACGAATCACACCTGATGAAACTGTTGTGATAATGTTCTTTTAGACATGACACCATTATTTCCTGGCGAGGGAACTCTTTGTGATTTTATTCCCAATACTCAAGAGAGCAACAAAGCAATATAAATTCCTAAAGCAATATAAACACAAGCCTAGATAGCAATAAAAACATTAAGCATTAGCTAAAGTAAAACGAACACAAGTTTAGACAACCATTACAAATTTAAATTCCTAGAAAGCAAAAGTATTCTACAACGAAAACATTAAGCACTAACTAAAGCAATATAAACACAAGTCTAGAAAACTACTAAAAATTAAATTCCTAGAAAGCAAAAGTAGTCCACAACGACAACAGTAAGAAATTGATTGGTGATTTGCGTTGTTATCCGCCGATGATCCTCTTACATCAACTGGTTAAGTAGGTTCATTCTCTGCATCATCAGGCTGAAACAATAAAAATGATATTCGGTGAGAAAGTTATAAAGATTATTTCCAAACAAGATCGGGAAACAATATTGAATTAAATGTAGCCCTTATCCTAAAGTTCCAAATCAAAGACTTTAGCTTCTGCCAGGAGATGGGAATTCCTTGCCACCGCCTCCATCTTTAGCAAAGTTAGCAACAAGTTTTACTAGAATTAGATGATATTGAACTGCATAGTGTACTATGTTTTTGTTGAATCAAGTCACTGCATGATTTTGAAGATTGACAAATGACAACCCAGTTGAACTAGGTCCATCAGGGCAAACATAATCAAACAGACCCATTGGCACGAAAAACGTCCATGCACAGGAGATAAACATTATATGTGAACCAAGAGGTTATCTCCTAAGCGAAAATGTTGCAACTTGATAAGAAGATGGAATTCGAATTCAGGTAGGACAAAATCAAGATCAAGGAAGTTGAGATAAACTAAAACTCTTCCACCGAGGAAGAGTTGCATTAGAAGTGAACAACAACATCTCAACTACTGATTCTATAAAGTGTTGAAGCATTCCTGCTGAAGAATTGACGCACAAACACATAAGTGAAACAAGAACTGAAAGCAAAATTACCAAAGCAATTTTGCAAGCAGAATCTTTGTGCGACACAAAAGCTACTTGAACCAGCTAGAAGAACTAGTTCCATCTGTTGCCTTTTGAGTCTAGTTGGTTGTAGTAGGTGAATACATATTGTATCTTTCAGCTTTATGTAGAAGCGATTATAATAGGTACACACTGTTCAAGTTAGAGTTAACTTGAAGTTTGTCGCAATTAGCTAGAGGCTAGTTTGCCACAAAGGGATTAGAGTTAGTCCTTAGGTTTACAAAAGAGTTTATTTTGTAAATGTTGTTTGGGTCATTGACATAGTGAAGAGTTTGGGAAAATCCTACTGGGAAGTAGGTCGTGTTTTTTTCACCTTTTGAGCAGAGTGTTTTCCGCGTAAAATTATTTTGTTCTTTAAATTCTGCAATTACTTTTTCGCAAACTGTAGAAGTGGAACACCAAGAATTACCAGGTTCTTCTATAGAGACTGCACTCGAAAATTGGACACCACACAAATCACCCCCCCCCCTCTTGTATGGTATTGACGTATAAAACATCAATTGGTATCAGAGCAGGTTATCCTTAAAAAGGCTAACACCTTGGAAAAGATCAAAATGAGTGCACCACCTGGAAACTGTGAGGGTCAATCAACTGCAAGGCCACCCTTCTTTAATGACCAGTATTACTCCTAGTGGAAGAACATGATGAAGGATCACTTGATTGGAGAAGACTGTGAACTTTGGGACATAGACACTGATGGTCCTTTAGCCACCATGAAGAAGACTTCTGAAGGAGTAGATGTACCAAAAACTAGAGCTGACTATACTGCTGAGGATCTGAAGAAATGGGAGAAAATGCTAAGGCCAAAAAGGGGTTAGTTTGTGGACTAGGTCCAGACGAGTATAGTAGGATTCAAAGCTGCACCACTGCCAAAGAAATTTGGGATACCTTACAAGTAGGGATACCTTACAAGTAGCTCACTAAGGAACACCTCAAGTGAAAAGATCAAGAGGTACTCTACTATACTCTCAGTATGAAAACTTCACTATGAAAAAAGGAGAGACAATCCAAGAGATGTTCAAAAGGTTCACAACTCTGACAAATGAACTTAAGTCTCTTGGTAGAGTCATTCTTGAAGAGGACGTGGTAGAGAAGATCCTGACAAGGGTATACCAATTTCCTGGGAAAGTAAAATCACTGCTATCCAGGAATCCAAAAATATGTCAACCCTCAGATTGGACGAGCTAATTGGAAACCTTACTGCCTATGAACTTAGAAGGCAGACAATGAAAATGGATGTTCCAAAGAAGGAAATGAGTCTAGCACTGAGAATCACTGAGGGAGAAAATCTGGAGGAAGACGAGATGGCCATGATTACCAAAGAATTCAGAAACTTTCTCATAAGGACGAATGTCATCTCTAGAGGTGGAAACTACAACAAAGATAAAGCTCCAGAAAGGCCAACCCAATGAGGGATGCTATAAGTGTGGAAAGACTGACCACCATATCAAGAACTGTCCTCAATGGGAAGTGGAATGGAAAAAGGAGAGATTCGAAAGAAGGAATAGGAAGAAATAACTGGTCCAACCTAAGAAAACCACAACAAAAGCTATGGTTGCTGCTTGGGGGGAAAGCTCAGATGAAGAATCAGAAGATGGTGAGAATGAAGAACAGGTGCTCATGGCAATTGGCGAATCTGATCAGTAATCATATGAAGAACCAGAGGTAAGTATATCCCATCTCAAAAACAAAATAAAGTTCCTATCTAAGGAAAAACTCTCTGAGTTGCTACTTGATTTCATGGATGATTCCGAAGAAACAACCAAAGAGAAAGAACAACTCTCTAAAGAGTGTGCAATGCTAAAAGCAAAATACATGAACCTGGAAGTCAGACTAAGTGAATATGAAAAGAAAAACAGTGTCTTGTTGAACCAGGTTCATCCACTTGAAACTAATATCCTAGATCTAAAATCTAAAAATTTAAAATTAAAGCTAGGAACTAGTAAAAAGATAGTTGATCATTCTCATATCATGTTAGAAGAAAATATGGGAAAACTAAAATATAATATGTATACCAAGGATGAACAGATAAGGACACTTAAAGAAGAACTTGGTAAAGTCAAACATGGATTAGATCAAACTTGCAAATGGAATAAATCCTCTGATGCCTTGACATGGCTTCAAGAAAATCATATTAGCAACCGGAGAGGACTTGTCTTTGGTAGTCAATTGCCCAAGTGGGATCCCAAAAGCAAGTATCTTACTCTCCCTGAGAATAAAATGTGCACCCACTGTGGTAAGACTGGTCATTACAAAATTGAGTGTACTGCAAAAGAGCAGGCCAGTCGAAGAAATGAGAGCTTTGTTAAAAGAAAAAACTGGATACCAAATTGGGCCAGAAAAAGCTTAATTCATCCTTTCTCTCATAGAAAAGGACCCAAACTAGTTGGGGTTCTTAAGACTAACCCCTGATTTCTTTTTGTAGGTTCAATTCAGAGGAAGAAACCAAATTTGGTACTTGGATAGTGGCTTCTCAAAATATATGGCAGGGAACAAGGAACAATTCCTTTCACTTGAAAACCTTAAAGGAGGAAATGTCTCCTTTGGAAATGGAAAGAAATGTGAAATTATCGGGGTTGGTAAGGTAGGTAAGGATGACACATGTTCCATTGAACATGTGTACTTGATAGATGTATTGAAATATAGCCTGATCAGTGTGTCACAATTGTGTGACAGAGGTAACCTGATTGCTTTCACTTCCACAAAATGTTTTGTGATTAACCTGCTCAACGACAAGATTGTTTTGCGGTGAAAAAGAATGAATGAAATGTATGTCATAGACTTGTCCACACTATCAGAAAATGAACTCACTTGCTTAAGTGTGTTGGCCAGTGATCCCCTCATTTGGCACAAAAGACTTGGTCACGCGAGTCTGAATCAGCTTAACAAATTAGTCTCTAAGGACTTAGTGGTAGGGATTCCTAACATTAAGTTCAAGGAAGACAAAGTTTGTGAGGCATATGCAGGGGGGAAGCAGGTAAGATCTTCATTCAAAAGCAAGAAAACGGTCAGTACCACCAGGACGTTGGAGCTGGTTCATATGGACTTATGTGGTCCTATGAGAACTTTGAGTAGAGGTAGTAAGTAAATATGTAATGATGCTAGTTGATGATTACTCAAGGTTCACTTGAACCTTATTTCTGATATCTAAAGATGAAGCATTTGATATGTTCACTTCATTTGTTAGAAAAACTCAAAAACGGTTAGGAAATCAACTAGCATCAATAAGATCTGATCATGGTACTGAATTTGAGAATGTAAAGTTTATGAACATGGTATAAATCACAACTTTTCTGCCCCTAGAATCCCACAGCAAAATGGGGTTGTTGAAACAAAGAATAGAACTCTTGAAGATATGGATAGAACCATGCTTCTTTCTAGAAAACTACCCCATAGCTTCTGAGAAGAAGCAATAAACACTGCATGCTACATAAGAAATAGATGCATGACCAGACCACTGGTAGAGAAAACTCCTTATGAATTACTTAAAGGGAGAAAGCCCAACATATCCGACCTTAGGGCTTTTGGATGCAAGTGCTTTGTGCACAACAATGGCAAATATTCCCTAGGTAAATTTGATCCCAGAAGTGATGAGGGAGTATTCTTGGGATATTCATTATATAGAAAATCTTATAAAGTATATAACAAAAGAACTATGTGCGTAGAGGAGAGTGTGCATGTTGTTTTTGATGAAATTAACACTCTTTTTGAGAGACATGAACCAGAAGACGAGGAGCTTGGACTGGTCAAAAGCACTGAACAAATTGAAGCAATTATGGAAGATAGAACAGGTGATGGATCAGGTCCAACTACCCCAAGCAACATGACAGGGGGAACTCAACAACAAATCACTCTGTACCTTGGCCCTGATCCTGCTCCACAACAACAAGGCACCATGGGATCATCTAGAAGTGAACAATGGGTGCTCAAACAACACAGATATCAAAACTCTCATCCTCTTGAGAACATCATAACATATTTGACATCTGAAATCAAAACAAGATCCTCCTTGAAAAATCTGTGTGCGTTTGATGCCTTTCTATCCTTGATTGAACCAAAGAACATTGTTGAAGCCTTACGGGATGCTGACTGGGTAAATTCCATGCAAGAAGAGCTGAATCGATTTGAAAGAAGTCAAGTATGGCACCTGGCACCCAGACCATTAGACAAATCAATGATTGTCACAAAGTCGGTCTTCAGGAACAAACTCGATGAGGATGGAACTGTTACAAGAAACAAGGCCAGACTAGTTGTCCAAGGATATAGTCAAGAAGAGGGAATTGACTATGGTGAGACCTTTTCTCCTGTGGAAAGACTGGAGGCAATCAGACTTCTTATAGAATTTTCTGCACACATGGAATTCACTCTCCATTAGATGGATATAAAGAGTGCTTTCTTCAATGACTATCTAAAGGAAGAAGTATTTGTCAAACAGTCTCCAGGTTTTGAAAGCAAGGAGGCACCTGACCATGTATACAAACTTGACAAGGCCTTGTATGGACTCAAACAAGCACCAAAAGCATGGTATGAGCGGCTATCAAAATTCCTGCTAGAACATGGATAAAAATGAGGTAAAATTGACAGTACCTTGTTCTTAAAGAAAAAAGGTAAGGATCTTCTGGTTGTGCAATATATGTGGATGATATCATATTTGGGGCAACCTCTGAAAAATTGAGTAAGGAATTTGCTAAACTTATGGGGAGTGAGTTTGAGATGAGTATGATGGGTGAGCGAAACTTCTTTTTAGGCTTGAAAATCAAGATAAAACTCAAAGGAACAATGATCCATCAACAAAAATATGTGAAAGAATTGCTCAAAAGATTTAAAATGGAAGACTCAAAATAAATTGACACTCCCATAGCCACAACTACAAAATTAGATGTGGATGAACCTGGTTCATCCGTTGATCAAAAGCTATACAGAGGGATGATTGGGTCTTTATTATATCTCACTGCCAGCAGACCTGATATTGTGTTCGGTGTAGGACTATGTGCAAGATTTCAGGCAAATCCAAAGGAGTTCCGTCTAACTGCAGTGAAGAGAATTCTGAGATATCTGAAGGGCACTACTGATTTATGTCTTTAGTATCCTAAAGATAGTAATTTCGGCCTTGTAGGATATGTTGATGCAGATTATGCAGGTTTCCTGGTTGACAGGAAAAGTACCTCAGGCATGGCTCACTCTTTGGGCTCTTGCCTTGTGTCTTGGGCCACCAAGAAACAAAACTCATTATCCTTGTCTACTGCTGAGGCTGAATATGTGGCTACAGCCTCATGCTGTGCTCAGTTGCTATGGATCAAGCAACAACTCATGGATTTTGGTATAGAGGTTGGATGCATTCGTATTTTCTGTGACAACACTAGTGCAATTAGCATGACGAAGAACTCGGTTCATCATAAGAGAACCAAGCACATAGATATCAGACACCATTTCCTAAGAGATAACTATGAAAAACAAATGATCTCAATCGAATTCTATGCTACTGACAAACAAATTGCAGATATTTTCACTAAAGCACTAAGTAGGGATCATTTTGAGAGAAACATGCTAGAATTAGGGATGATTAAGATCACCTAATTGAAAAACATAAATGGATTTTATTTTGGCTAGAAACACTAAAAATAGGTAACTAACCAGACTAATCATTGCTCAGTTTCATGACTTTACTGCCATACTCTCTTGCCATGTATTAATATGATTCCCTGGTTACTGATGATGTATTTCTATATTTGTAAATTGAGACAAATTAAAGGCTATAACGCGATGAACCTGGTTCATCGCTGCTAGTTCATCTGACTGAAAAGGTACGTGCTAATCACCATACAATTATTGAAATAATTATAGTCACACATGAGCAGGACTCTATCTATATTTGGTTCATTTCAAATTATTACAGTACTTATCCCAAAATGAACCCGTTTCAAAGAGTCCTATCGAACCTTAATTAGCCTAGATTTAGGGAGTCATAACCGTCTAATCTCTAATACTCCTACAATGATTAGACTCCCACTTGACCAAGAATTATGCTCGTTGTACAATTAATGACCACATCTTTAAAAGGCCATCATTACCTCCCCTCTTCAAAAGCATAACCGTCAAACCAAGTTCATCATTCCTCGCATACCAAAGTGTTCAACATTATTCTCTCCCTAAATCTTCATAACAATGTATTCTTCACCACCCCCTGCTTCATCTTCATCAACCACCCCTGATTACAGGGTCGGTCTTGAAAGACATTGGTTCTAATTCTCCAGCGATACACAACTCACATTCTCCAACCAGGTCTTCGACCCCCCAAAACCCTCCAGTTCCTGAACCTATTCCTCAACCTATCCCTGAACCCACTCCTTCAGCCAAATTCCCAGCCGTTACACCTAGTCCCACTCCATCCCCCAGAAAACGTAGAGTAAAGGTGTTGGCCAGGAAAATAGTTGCCTCTAGTTCTCGTGCTAGATATTTAAATGAGATACTTCAAGCTAGCAAGGTCCAAGACTCTGAATCTTCTAGTGAGTCCTTCAAATTTGAAAATGAGGATGAAGCACCAGGTTCATCTGTCACTGAAAAGGGAAATCTTGAAGTTGGGTCTGCAACTGAAATGGCTGAAATGTTTATCTTGATTGGGTCGATAGTGGATGTAGAGGTACCGGATAGACGAAGAAAAATTGGGAAAAATATAAACATTGAGAGAGATGGAGAAGGGAGTTCAGAAAGGGGATCTGGGAAGGAAGGTGCCACTCTGGCTATTTGTGGCCCCGCTCCTGTGATTGTTGAGGAAGGAGTCAAAGCTTTAGGGGGAAGCAATTCTGGGGAAGCAGCAGCAGAATTGGAAAGCCTACAACAAGCAGTAGATAAACCTAGTTCATTTATTGAGAAAACGTTGCCTGAGTTGATGAAAAAGTTGGGGGAGTCCTACAATCTCAAAAAGAAGAGAACTCCAAAATCCAAGAAAGCTAATACCCCGGTTCCAACCAAGAAGAGGAAAGCTTCATCATCTGCTGATGCTCCTGCCCAAAAAGTCATGCTACTAGAAGCACCGTTAGGAAAGGAGAAGAAGAATTTGAAAAAGCTCCGAGAGAGGGAAAGAAAAAGAAGTCTGCCAAGGGAAAGGCAAAATTTGGAGAGCCTGTTGAGGTAGTTCATGTTGATGACGATGAGATGGACCTGGTCCATCAGGAGGAGCAACTAGCACCAGTTGAGGTTGAGACACCAGAACCAAAGAAAGCTAAGGCTTTTTCCAAGAAGTCAGCATCTGTGTCTGCCACACCCTCAACTATTGTAAAGAGGACCAGGTCTGAGTCAAGGAAAGTAAAGATTGTTGAAGATGAGGAATGGAGTGGAGAAGAAGTGTAAGTGTCTGGTGAGGAGACTGACAAACTCACAATATTTGGAAAGTGTACTATCTTGAAGGGGAAGCTGTTTCGAGACCTTGAGGAGTCAGGGATGATTTTCCTGATGGATACCTTAGATGTGCAAGGGTGGACGGACATGCTTCTTCACCTTGAGGGAAGGCTGACTAGGAATGAATTGGTTGAATTTATAGCCAATGCAGTTGTCAAAGATGTAGGGTATCCTCCAAGGTTCAGGGGGTTGGGATTTCGTTTGATGTAAAGGAGTTGGGGGAAATACTGCATATCCCTTCTGAGGGTTATGATGATTACACAAGGAAAATGTGGTCTAATCTTGATGGTTTTCCCTCAGCTCTTCAATCACCAGGTCTTTCTGTGAGAATGAGCATGAAATGGAGCCCAGGGCAGTGTTTAAGAGTGAGATGAGGCCTCAGCACAAACTGTTATTTGAGTTTGTGATCAAATTTCTGCTACCTAGGCGAGAGCGAAGGCACATTTCCAGCTACATGGACCTCACACTTATGGAATTCTTGTACAAGGGTGTTTGATCACGCTCAACTATGTCTAATAAAAGACTAAGCGGGCATTGCAAATATAATCCGGGGTATTATGCCCAGAGTCGACCCCACAGGGAATTTACGTATCAAGCAAGCTGTTAGAATACTGAACTATCACTTGATGTTATTTAAATTACTAACACTAAAGATTAAAACTAAAGATTAACTACGCTAAGGTGTAAACAATTGTAATAAAGATCTAAGGTTATGGTTTCCCCCG
>ML313587.1:11488-52446 GCA_005239505.1 Nicotiana paniculata
TATTAATAACACAATCAATTCATCCTCCAATGGGTTCTACCAAAACCGTAGATTAAAGAAGTTAGCTAAACATGTTCAAAAGAATCAACTCTAAAATAACTTGCATAATGAAACTACAAAGTAATGAAGAAAATCTGTACAAATTGATGTCTTGCCGTCCGTATCTTCGAATCCCCCCTAAGTTGTGTTTTTGGGGTCTATTTATATGTTTAGGACAAGCCCTAAACGTGTATGAGACTTCTATTCCAACCGGGAAACACTTAAACTCGTCAAAACTCGGAATTGACCGAAACCAGGGACCCGGGCGTTTGGGCTCAAATGCCCCCTAAGGCCAGGGCAGGCCTGGCGTTTGGGCTCTAAAGCCCCCCTAACGCCAGGGGCTGCCTGGCTTTAGGGGCCAAATGCTTGGATAAGGCCAGGGTGTTCCCTCTTTGCCTCTTAAGCGTATTTTCGACGTATTTGCATCCATTTAGCTCGGTTTCCATCTCCAATTAACCTACATATGAAATAAACTCCATTAAGCACATAAAACGTGTGTTTTTATCATTAACGCACATAAAATGTAAGGCATATAACATGTTAAACTATGAATTCTAGCCTCGCATCAGTGTTGATACCCAATTTTTCCTCAAAATTATTTTCAAGCTTACATATTACTATCAAAATCACTCTTAATATGAGTGGTATTTTTCATAATTTTTCATATTTTTATCAATTCATTTTCCTATTTATTTAGTATTTTTGTATTCAATAAGTATTCATAAATTATATTATAAATAATTTCAAAATGTTTCCAGCTCAACATATCATTTTTAATCCTATTTAATCCTATTAGGATTTAATTATTTCACAAATGAACCAATTAGGCACTATTTAGCTATAATTACACTAATTTTTGCAGTTATGGCCTAATTGTGCATTTATGCTATTTTAATTCCATAATTAATCATTTTATATTATCCCATTACCTTAAATTTAAATTAGCATTAATTTTATTTTTATATAATTATTAGCTATTTTATTAATTATTTTATTCTATTTTTCATGGGTATTTAAAATCTGGCCACTTTTAATCTTTTAATTTCAACCCAATACCCAACCTCTTAACCCAATTTCCCCTACCCATCTCAAACGCATCTCTACCCGCCCAACCCCGGATCAATCAGATCCGTTGATCAAATTAGATCAACGGCCCAAATTTTTATTACCATAATTAACTCTAATCTAACCCCTGACCCCCTCTCATTTCTCACCGACACATATCTCTCTACTCTCCCTCTCTCTAATCTCTTCTAGGGACTTCCTGTCTCTTCAGATTCCGATGGATCTCTTCATCTTCTCCGACCATCCCTTCGCCGGAGACCTTGAAACATTCACCACCCTCCTGCCTCCTATGGTTCCCTCATGCTAGTGTTTTCCATCTCTAAGGTCTTCAAGAGAGCTGGGTTGAATTATCCTACCTCCTGGACCTGTTCTCATCACCCTCCGTCCATCTCCGGCTACATCCGGTTGTTCAAGCAAGGTCTTTGACCTTTGAGGGTTAACCAACGACATTTGAGGTTCTTCTTATCTTCTCTGAGGTTTTATTTGAAACCCTAAGGTTTCAAACATCAGATTCCTTTAGATCTATAATAGATCTATGCATATTACAAGTTATTATGATATTTCCTTTAAAGATCTTCTATTTTTCTAAATGGTTCTTCACTTTTAACTAGGGTTCTGAAACCCTTTTTCAAAATGGTTTTGCTTTAAAGATCTTCTATTTTTCTAAACGGTTCTTCACTTTTAACTAGGGTTCCAAACCTTTTTCAAAATGGTCTTTTTGTCGATTTTTAACACTATCTTATGATTTTCCCTCACACTTTTCATTATTGAGACCTTTTCCTTGTGGTTTGGTCAGTATATGTGCTTGATTGTCACGAATGGCTTGAATTTCTTGGGATATTACTTTGTTTTTCCTATTAGGGTTGATGACTCTTCGTCTCTTCTGTGTGTGTCATGTCTACTCTGTTGATTCGTATTAGTATCTGTGTAAAACCCTAATTTTTTAGACCTAAAACCCTGAAAACTACAGGTTTTCTTGTGTGTTCACATATGTGCTTATGTTTCATTGATCTTTACCCTATGTTGTTTGTCTTTGGTTCTTATTGCCTCCCTGGCTCACATGATTCCTAATTTCATACACTAGGGTTCATGTGTTCTTGATTAACAACCGTGTTGTTTCATGTTGATTTTCTTCAATTAATATTATGCTTGCTCGAGTCCTTGATTCTGTGTTATTTTTCACTCAATTATAGCCTGACTTATAGCTTTCCTTATAATGTGGTCATTCCTGCTAATACATAAGAATCTCTTTTCACTAGTTGTTTGAATCTCTGATTCATTATGATTCGAAAAGCCCTGTTGAGATATTCTTCTAATTTCCAACCCCTAACTTGTTTTCTTACCTTGATTTGTTACTGTGACTGATATTGCTTCCTTAATTGATACTTTTCCGAACCTAGTCTCGGTTGCTTGCTTGATTTGGTCTGAAGTTATTTTTTACATGTCCTATGCATGGTAACTTTCCTTAATTATTCTTACCTACTAGCCGTTTTAGTTCAACCTTCAATCAAGGGATAGTTAATTGCTTGTCATGAACACTGTTTTACCTTCTTTCCTTGTTTGTCACCCCCCCCCCCGTTTGAATAACTCCCTTAATTCTAGGGATACCTATTAGTTAGTTGATTCCATGAGTCCCATAATTATTGGGTAGTCTGACTTCTTTGCCTTATTCTTTTTACTTAGTTCCAATTATATATATACTCTGTCCATGCATTGAAAGGAAGAACACATATTCTGTGCTGCTCTCTATTGCTCACAGACATACCTTCTATCGCTCTCATTAATTGTCTACTGTTACTAGTCGGCTGAAAGCCAAGACTAGTTGTGCTGTTTGCTTATTCTCTACTCTGTGTTTTTCTCTCTCCCATACTGGTATGTCCTGATTTCAATTAAAAGTTCCAAAAACAATATGGTACTTTATTTACTTCAGTTCATCCTGTTTCTAGTGTGTTTCTACTTTTGATTTGCTGTTCAACTTGCCACTAATATGTCTACCATGCTTCTTCTATCTGTATGCTCTTGAACATGTCCCACTCCCTTTAGAATCGGCATGTTCATGAAAGGTTATCCTTTTCTATAGCATGTCTTATTGCAACTCTGTTCCATGGTATGGTTAACTGATCCAGTATGAACTTGTCTTCAACAAGGCAACCTGTGCCTTAAGTTATCTGATTCTGTGTTAACTCTGCAGTTCCTTAATCCCTTCTAGCACATGACTGGTCCTGCACTTAAGTGTTCCTGCAGCTTTATGCTTACCCATGTACCTTATGTGTCCCCAAACCCCATTAACCTTGGTTGTGTTTGCTGAACCTGCCTTGGTTATGTGTGCTTTGAGCTGTGTATGAACCCATTTTTGGTGCTATGTTTGGACTGTTGCTTGCTACTCTACTCTCTTATCAAAAGCTGTTTTCTTTATTAAACAGACTCTCTTGTTCATGAAATGTTTCAACTAAATATCTTTCAAAACCTTTTCATACTCATCCCTTGCACTTCACTTTATTCCTAAATTCTTGAGTTGCACCCCTCAGTGTGAGCACCGCTTTGGGAACCTCTTGAGTTCCCTCTGAACTCTGACATACTGAGGCTGGTATTTCCATACTGCACATGTTTAACCCCTGGTTACTAAGTTTGGGTGTGAGCATTGCCCCGGGAGCCCTTGAGGTCCTTAGGGAAATTTGACACACCCGAACTATGAAAGGTTATGAAACACCAAAGGAAGTGAGGTTTGGAGGATTTGGGCCTATTGAAGGCTCCCAATAGAATAACTTCTTATTTTCTCTTTTATTATGTAATTAATAACTCCTGGCTTGTAATAATTTATAAACAACTTATGGGGCTGGATAGTGAAATGTGAGGGGATAACCATGCATGCTTAGTCATTATAAAGGGTAGAAACCATGTTTAGGCTTCTAATTCCTTATGTACGCAATAGAGATCATGTGTAGGTTCATATCCATGCATTAGAAATCCTGTTCCTTAGGATCTATGTATACTGTTTCACCATGTTCATCCTCATATCACTTAGAAAATCTTGTGTTAAAATATGTTAATTGGTACTTTGCATTACTTTATACGCTTCCATGTACACCTAGGTATCATGTATTAAGGCTTAAAAAAATAATAAACAAGTGATTTCCTAAAACTTCACGACAATACGCACACTTGGATGTTCTGCCTTAGGATAAATGCGTTAATAAATAGGTCCTGCTACATATTTTTGAAGGCATGTTCTGACACTGAAATGTTTATGCGTCTAGAATATCATGTTTAGGTCCTGCATCATTCTGCATCTTCTGTGCATTAGATATCATTCCTTTAGGATTGCATTCTTATCAGTTTAGGCATCCCTTAGTTGAGTACTGATAAAAAACAGATTCGTACAATTTAGTAACTTTTTTTTGAAATCTAGACACCTAGAACAATATGCTTATTAATACGATTCAAGCAATTTTCTGTAATAACTGGCATGCCTAGTCAAGCCTTAGGTGTTAAATCTATTAAAACTTGAAATATATTTCTTTATATATATGCTTCCCACTATCAACAGGTTAAAATCAGTAAGCAAAAACTGATAAAATTCCTTCTCTGAATTAAGCAACCAAACTGCCTCTCTATTGTATTCCAGTTTCGCCTAGATATCATGCTTTAGGATTCTGAAATTTATAAGGCCCTTACCTGTGTTTGAGTCGTGCTAATTATATGCATAATCTGTGGAGGAATATTTGGGCATCATATCTGCTTTATGTGCTTTCCATTTATTTGCAGTCCTAAGTGTTATTGTTTGTCGTTTAGAATCTTTCTCTTTAAACCTAAGGGTCAACCTAGTACATCCTTATAGAATAATAGTCCTAATCTCCTCCGGGAATAATAGGATGGGATAGTAATGGCACACAATAGAGTCCGTGAGTAACACACACTTGATTACCTTCACGGGGTGGGAAAGGGTAGAATATGGATATGATGATCGATGCGCTAATATCACGTGTAGCCCCTCTTCAAGAAGTGTCATATCGGGTATTGCATTGATGTTATCCATATTATTTCAAAACTAGGATAACCCTCCTTGAATGTTATATTGTAACTTTTGAATAGTTTGTATAACTGGTTTCTCAAACACTTGCTTGTTTAATATTTGAAATCCCCTCTTACTTGAGCCCCTTTTACTTGTTATTTGCTAGTTGTATAAATTCACGAAACCATTTGACCGGGAAACACACTTTTGGATCCTGAGGGGTGCATAATACCTTCCCCATAGGATAATTTCAATCCCTAACCCAATCTCTGGTTAGTAACGTAGTTGTAATTGAACCCCTTAGGTGCCCTAACGCACCGTTAAAATCATTAGGTGGCGACTCTCCAAAAAATATGCAAACCCGATTCCCAAAAGGAAAGAGTTGTCTCAACCAATGTAATAAACCCCTTCAACCAGGCCTCAAAAGGATCGCTTGGGGGTAAAGGAGCGTGCGACAACATGGCGACTCTGCTGGGGATAGGGGATATCCAGGCTTTTACTATTTCGAATAGTTTCGTGAATTTGTGCCTTTATTTTGTTTAAATACTTGCACCCTTTCCTCTTCCCTTTACATGCAATTAATTATTTATTTCAGGTATTTACTTTTTCCTCAAAGACTAAACTGACATGTCTCTTTGTTTTCTTTTGTAACTGCTTTAAATCATAACTGTCGTATTTACCGCTTTCTTTAATGCGCAAATACATGACAACTTGTTTTAATACTTATTATTGCATAATTATGCTCAACATTCATACTCCACTCTTGCCAAAAAAATACTATAGCAACGCTTGATGAGTGGTTGCGCTCTTTCTATATTATTACCCCCTAAATTTGGAAAGGCTTATTTGCGGTAAAACTAGTGAATCAGCGGTGCAGTAGACGGCTCTGTGCCTTTCCCCCTTGAGTTGTCCGCTCAAGGGTACCATTCTAAAACCCCATAGAAACCTTACTCTGTTTTACTGTTTCATGCATCATGGTCAAACCTAGTCAAGCTAAAGTATTGTCTACACGATAGCTTTTAAGATATCCTTATCCAAAAGTCCACCAGGTTTCCCTAAAACCCAAACGGACATCATCACGTTCTGTGCATTTATTTGGAGAACTAAATGTTTCCTGCTAATTATTGATGTTAAATAATCGAGTCCGTTAGGGGTAAGGGCCTAACCTTATTCTCTTTGCAAAAGATATGAGGCACGAAGTTCCAAGATTCGGCATGGTCTCCAATACCCACCCAAGACTGTTGAGTTGGTGGGAGGATCTGCACTCTAGCGACAAAGCTATCGTCTGGAAACACTTGGGTAACTTACCATCTCTCCTAGAAATCCAGCCTAACCAAATGATAATAGAGGCTGCTACCTTGTTCTGGGATCGTGAAAGGTCCGTGTTCCGCTTTGGGAACATCAAAATGATACCTTTGATAGAAGAGATATGAGGACTGGCTAACCTAGTATGGGAAACTCCTGGGTTGCTGATTTCTAAGAACCGCACAAGCAAAGGTTTCCTCATAATGATGGGCCTGAAGAAGAATGAAGAATTGGTATGCTTAAAGAAGTCGTACATTCCTTTTGACTATTTGTACGAAAGGTATGGCCATAGAAAATCATACCGTACCTACCATGACAAGTTTTCTATCACCTCTCTGGGACACATCCATCTCCGAGTGTTCGTCTTCATGGTTGGCTTTTTGGGTTTGATCGTGTTTCCAATGAAGAAGAAAAGGATCCATACTAGACTGGCCTTGGTAACCAAGACACTAATGGAAGGAGTAGAAGGGAAAGACTTTAGCCTTGTGCCCATGATCATTGCAGACATGTATCGGGCCTTGGAAAGGTGTCAACAAGGAGCAAAGCATTTCGAAGGTTGCAATATTACTTCAACTTTGGCTCATGGAACATCTCCAAAGAGGCGAATACCGACAAGACATTCACCATAGAATTTGGGATGACCACATTGCTTTCCATCACCCAAAGAGTATGAGTTATATCCCCGACATGTTCACTCAGCCTGAAAATGCCGAAGGATGGGTTGAACTCTTTGGTAACTTGACTGAAGAACAGGTTCAATGGATGTTTGAGTGGTTTCCGACTCATTCGATCTCGAGACGCATCATTTCTGATTCTGATTGGTTTGAGGGGGACATATCCTTACATCCCTCTTCGAGTTATGAGGCAAGAGGGTAGGAAGCAAGTCATACCTAGGGTCGAGAAAATGAGCCATATTCGAGCAGACTTTCAAAATGATGACAGTCCTCACAAGTGCCAAGATCAGCACCTGTGGCACTGCAAGATTATACTTGAGAAAGACACCATCGAGCCAGACATGTATCATGCCGGTTGTACCCTTTTCTATTTTTATTGGTTAGAAGAGGATTTGGGTGGTCAGAGCAAGCCGGGGTACGTCCGAGGTCACAGGGTTATAGATGAAAGGGCTGAGGCACAAGTCAAATACAACCAACTGCGCAAAAGAATCCGTGAATGTGAGGATGATCACCACAAGATACATGAGTCCAACAAGAAGTTGATAGAGGAGTGGAAGGACATGGATATCAGCGCCAACAAGAGGCTGGGGTAGTTGGAACGAGGTATAGTCGAGATGGAAGAGAAGTTCATCAAGAGGGTCGAAAATTGTCAAAATGATGAGGGAGCTGAAGGAGGATATCTAGCCAGAACCTACTTGTTGCTGGGACTTCACGAGCTGGGAAAAATGTACGAAGGAAGCAAGAATGCAGAGTTCGGGGAAGGTCCTTCCGAGACCAAATAGATAGGAGTGTCTTTATTTTTCTCTATCAATGTAATAAGGCCAATGGCCATTAGTGACTTTAATTTTTGTCTATTTAGTGTCGTTTTGGGATTTGTCTATTTCTCTTATCAATAAAATGAGGCATTTAGCATTCTAAGTTCTCCAAATCAACGTGTCGCTAGGCCTACCTCGGGCATAAATAGGTTCCCAAATTAGGACACGATTTACATTCCCGCATTATGTGTTTAAATACTACAATATTTTTCATAATCCTCACTGACTTGGTTACCTTTTTGTTTTTATTTTCTTTATTCCCCTCTCAAAAGGTTAGTTCGTGCACTCTGGCATCGTCAGCTTATCGCACAAGATCCAGGGGACCTCCACCTACTCCTCCTCTTATTCCCCTAAAAGCAAGAACCAAGACAAGATTAAGATGGAAGAATCCAGCAACGCCAGGAGGGATAACATGGTAGAGGCCACTGATGGCCAGGGTATTCAGGTCCTAAATGAGAACATGTCACCAATGGAACATAAACTGCTGAAATTTCAAGAAGAACTTAATCAAATTCAGAATATGGAAAACCTATCATTTTCCCTTAACGTCCCAGACGCCAACATCACGAATCCTACACTTCCTCAAAATATCCCAAAACAACAGAATCATCCCGCACCTCACCATCACGCCACTCTACCAAAGAACCAAACTCTCACGACACAATGCAATACTTGCCACACTCCGAACAACACTCCACTATTAATCGCAGGACCTCAAAACCCCACAAAAGACCATTTCCACACCTATAACAATCCTATATACGTGGAGACCATTCCAGAATCCACTAAACCTACCCCATACACACCTGGGTTTGATGAAAAGGATCTGCTTATTAGTAATTTGGCTAAGGAACTTAGGAAGCTGACCAGCCGAGTTCAAGGTGTCGAAGGAACTAAGGGAATTGAAGGATTGAACTATGAAGACCTCTCCATACAACCTGATTTCGAGCTGCCCGAGGGGTACAAACCTCCAAAGTTCGAAATGTTTGACGGTGCTGGTGATCCAAGGGTCCATTTGAGGACCTATTGTGAAAAGCTGGTTGGCGTTGGGAAAGATGAAAGGATCCACATGAATCTGTTCATGAGGAGTTTGAAGGGAGACGCATTGTCTTGGTACATCAGCCAAGACCCCAAGAAGTGGTCAAACTGGGTGAGTATGGCGTCTTACTTTATGGACAAATTTAGATTCAACACAGAGAACGCACCAGATGTGTTCTATATCCAGAATTTGTAGAATAAAGCCACAAAAACATTTCGCGAGTATGCTACTCGCTGGAGGTCCGAAGCTGCTAAAGTCAGACCTGCTTTAGAAGAAGAACATATGAACAAGTTCTTTGTCCGGGCTCAGGACCCGCAGTATTATGAATGGTTGATGATGGTTGAAGGCCACAAGTTCTCCAACATCATCAAATTGGGTGAACGGATTGAAGAGGGAATTAAGAGCGGCATGGTTACGAATTTTGAAGCCTTGCAAGCCACTAACAAGGCTTTACAGTCCGGTGGTGTGTCTAAGAAAAGAGACGTAGGAGCTGTAATGGTTGCACAAAGAGCCAAATCCCCACTCAAATACCAGACTTATCCAACACCTCCACTCACATATTAGCCAACCCCAAATTACCAAGCACCCTCACCAAACTACCAAAAACCCTCACCTTCCTACCAAGCTCCACCACCTTCCTACCAAGCTCCACCGCCCATATACCAATCTCCACCACCCACATATCAACCTACTTCGCCCAGATACTCACAACCCGCCCCTGTCTACCACACTTATAATTCCCAGCCATCGCATTACCAATCATCCCCTGCACGCCAACACTTCCCTAGACCTCATCCCAATTTTGATCACCGCCCTCCAAAACAATACACCGCCATATCTGAACCCATTGACCAGCTGTATGAGAAGCTCAAAGTTGCTGGTTACATCATACCTATCCCTGCTGCCACCCCTGAGAACCCTTCTCAGTGGGTTAACCCAAACAAATCCTGTGCATACTATTCCGGCATGAAAGGACACACCATCGATGAATGCCGCTCTTTGAAGAACAAGATACAATCCTGATTGATAACAAGGTCATCGTGGCAAAGGAATCCGCTCCAAACATCCAGAACAATCCTTTACCAGACCATAAGGGTGGAGGTATCCACATGATTGAGATAGATGATGATTGGGATCCCAAGGGATCAATCGGGTTGATCGCAGAAGGCGATGACCCAAAGAAACCTGCAGTCACTCTCAACCCAATCATAGTCCATATTCAACCGTCTGAGGATGCTGAGGTAAATATGTCTATACCACTTGAGCTTGAAGCAATGCCGCTTGCAAAGACACCAGTGCCAATTGAAGTTGAGTTTGTATCTACAGAAAAAGCGCCAACACCATTCGAGGTCGCAGTCTTTCCACCCCGAACACACATTCCATTTGAAGTAAGGATGGCTGCACCAGTTCTGGTGGCAATGTCAACCATGCCACCCTTCTATTCAAATGCTACCCCTTGGGACTATACAACGAAGACGAGAAGGAAAGGCAATGTCAGGTCTGAGGAGGCTGTCGCAACACAGGGTACGACGAGAACTGGCAGGGTCTACACCCTTGAGCATTTGGCCGAGTCAAGCAAGCAGGCTGCCGACCGGCCTCCCCTTATCGAAACAAGTCCCGATGACCTTTGGAGAAAGGTACAAGCTAAGGAGTATTTAGTCATCGACCAGCTGAACAAGACACCAGCACAAATATCTCTTTGCTACAGAATTATGAAACACACAGGAGTGCTCTGTTGAAGGTGTTGAGCGAAGCGTATGTACCAAACAACATCACTAGTGGGGAAATGGCCAATATGGTGGGCCATGTGTTGGAGAGCCACAAGATCACTTTCCATGAGGACGAGTTACCACCTGAGAGGCTGGGTCATAACAAAGCACTGCACATCACCGTGCAATGCGAATATTATTTCATCACCAGAATCCTGATCGATGAAGGATCCAGTCTTAACATCTGTCCGCTGATAACACTCAAGAAATTGGGTAAAGGGCTGAATCAGATAAAGGATGGAGCAATCAACGTAATATCCTTCGATAGATCTCAGAGGTCCACTATTGGT
Source organism: Nicotiana paniculata (assembly GCA_005239505.1). Classification (NCBI taxonomy): domain Eukaryota; kingdom Viridiplantae; phylum Streptophyta; class Magnoliopsida; order Solanales; family Solanaceae; genus Nicotiana; species Nicotiana paniculata. The sequence continues at coordinate 22,497 of ML313587.1, forward strand.
GAGATTAGTATGTGCCTGCAAATGGGACCAACTCGGTTCGAGGTTGACTTCCAAGTAATAGATGTGCCAGCATCCTACAATATGTTATTGGGACGCCCATGGATCCATGCTGCTGGGGCCGTAGCATCAATGCTACATCAGGCAATGAAGTTCGAGTGGAACCACCAGGAGGTGATTATTCATGGTGACGGTAACAACCCCATTTATAGTCGTCAGACTATTCCGGTGATTGACGAAAAAGGGAAGATAGGCGGGGGAACTTACCACCACATTGGAAGGATCAATGCAATCGACAAGGACAAGTGGTGGGATAGCAAGATCGCAAGCATGATGAATTGGCAAGGGTATGAGCCTGACAAGGGACTCGGAAAGAACCTCCAAGGGATTTCCAAACCTATAAAGCTCAAGAAACATGGTACTACTTTCGGTCTGGGGTATGAGTACACTTGGCAGGAATTCAACGACTGGTCGCCACCTTGGTGCGGTCCCTATTACCCTTTGGAGCAACCGATACCTCATCTGGAGCAGAGTTTCAAGCAGGTCGACATTATTTACGGATCAAACAAAGAAGAAGCACTTGCCATCTTGGTGCGGTTCCTATTACCCTTTGGATTGTTGTGTTGTTCTCGAGGAGGAGGGGGAGGATGGCCCTTCCATACAGACAGTAAGAAAGGGGACATATCTCCAGATTTGGTCTATCAGGACGACCAAAGCCCGACGAGCCTCAGGGTAGAAAGGCTAAAACAAGCATTATTTACTGTCTTAATTACTAAATGATTTTCCCTTTCTGCATTTTTTTCAATTCCCGCAATAAGATCTTCAATGTTCGAAGCAGTTATTTAATTTATCAAAGCATCTTCTAATTTCTCTTACGAATCCGATATTTATTGCTATTTTTTTCTCTCATTACTTTATCTATACAACATTACTATTACTTGTCTTGATTAACCCGATGACTATGACATGCAATGAGACAACGCAACAAACAGACATTGATTCAGAAAAAGATGATACACCTGACGAGATTGTCAAGGATATTGAGAATTTTGAAAACAGACCTAAGTCCAACCTGGACGAGACTGAGGTTGTCAACCTGGGAGATATAGAAAATGTCAAGGAGACTCGCATCAACATTCATTTATCACCATCGAAAAATAAAGGATACACAGAGTTTCTGAAGGGGTATGAGGACAAATTCGCCTGGTCGTATGATGACATGACCGGTCTAAGTACGTCTATTGTGGCTCAAAAATTGCCAACCAATCAAACGTGTCCACCGATAAAACAAAATTCAAACCTAACATGAGTTTTAAAATCAAAGAAGAAGTTACCAAACAGATGAACGCCAAGGTTCTCAGGGTAGTTGAATACCCGACATGGTTAGCCAACATTTTACCTGTACCGAAAAAGGATGGGAAGGTCAGGGTCTGTGTCGACTACCAGGATCTCAACCGGGCCACTGCGAAAGATGACTTCCCCTTGCCAAACATACACATTCTAATCGACAACTGCGCCAAGCATGAATTGCAGTCCTTCGTGGATTGCTTCGCTGGTTATCATCAGATTTAGATGAATGAGGAAGATGCTGAGAAAAAGACATTCATTATGCCATGAGGAGTGTATTGTTACAAGATGATGCCATTCGGCCTAAAGAATGCAGGGGCCACCTACATGAGGGCCATGACCACCATATTCTACGACATGATTCACAAGGAGATCGAGGTGTATGTGGATGATGTCATTATCAAATCAAAAAAAGCTGCTGGCCACATGAAGGATTTGAGGAAGTTCTTCAATAGGTTGCAAAAATACAATCTGAAGTTGAACCCCGCGAAGTGTGCATTCGGGGTTCCTGCTGGGAAGTTGCTGGGATTTATCGCCGGGGAATATAATTGGATTCGTCAAAAGTCAAAGTCATTCAAGAGCTACCACCGCCAAGGAATAAGAAATATGTGATGAGTTTCTTGGGACGGCTTAATTACATCAGCCGATTCATAGCACAATCTACAGTCATCTGTTAGCCAATTTTCAAAATGCTGAAGAAGGATGCCGCAACCAAGTGGACCGAGGATTGCCAAAAGGCTTTTGATAGAATCAAGGAATACTTGTCAACACCGCCAGTCTTGGTGCCGCCTGAGCCATGTAAACCTCTGTTACTCTATCTTGTCGTGTTAGATTGAGCTTTCAGCTGCGTTTTGGGGCAACATGATGAAATAGGAAAGAAAGAGAAAGCTATTTACTATCTCAGCAAAAATTTCACTTCATATGAGGCCCTGTATTCTTTATAGGAATGCACCTGTTGCGCTTTGATTTGGGTAGCCCAGAAGCTGAGGCATTACTTCTGTGCTTACACAATGTATCTCATATCAAGGATGGATCCCTTGAAGTACATCTTTCAGAAGCCCATGCCTACTGGCAAGCTGGCCAAGTGGCAAATCCTGCTGAGTGAGTTTGACATTGTTTATGTAACTCAGAAAGCAGTTAAGGGACAAAATCTGGCAGACCATCTTGCTGAGGACCCCGTGGGCAGAGAATACGAACCCCTGAAAGCGTATTTTCCTGAAGAAGAGGTATCATTCATAGGAGAAGATATTGCAGAATCATACGACGGTTGGAGGATGTTCTTTGATGGAGCAGCAAACTTCAAAGGAGTTGGCATTGGAGCAGTCCTAATATCAGAAACTGGTCATTACTACGGTATCAACCAAACTCAGATTTCCTTGCACCAACAATATGGCCGAATATGAAGCATGCATCTTAGGGCTCAATATAGCCATTGACATAAAGGTCCAGGAGCTGTTAGTGATCGGTGATTCAGACCTACTGGTACATCAGGTACAAGGAGAATGGGCAACCAAGTATTCTAAGATACTGCCGTATCTGCATCACGTACAGGAATTGAGAAAGAGGTTCACAAAGATAGAATTTCGGCATGTCCCCAGAATCCAGAATGAGTTTGCCGATGCATTGGCTACTTTGTCCTCAATGATCCAGCATCCAGACAAGAATTTCATTGATCCTATTACCGTAAAAATCCATAATCATCCGGCTTACTATGCCTATGTCGAAGAGGAAGCAGACGGAAATTCTTGGTTTCATGAAATCAAGGAGTATTTGGTAAAATGAGACAATCCCGAGCTTTCAACTTCCACTCAGAAACGCACACTTCGGAGATTATCCAACAATTTCTTTCACATCGGAGGAATCCTGTATAGGAGGACTCCCAATTTGGGATCATTAAGGTGTGTTGACGCAAAAGAAGCATCAAAATTACTGTAGTAAATTCATGCTGGGACCTGCGGTCCACATATGAACGATTTTATTCTAGCATAGAAGATACTCAGAGCTGTCTACTTTTGGATGACTATGGAAACAAACTGCATCTAGTATGTCCGAAAATGCCACCGCTGCCAGATACATGGAGATATGATAAAGGTACCTCAAAATGAACTCAATGCAACAAGTTCACCATGGTCGTTCGACGCTTGGGGCATGGATGTTATTGAACCAATCAAGCCTACCGCCTCCAACAGACACAGGTTCATTCTGGTCGCCATTGATTACTTTACTAAATGGGTCAAAGCAGCCTCCTACAAAGCAGTTACTAAGAAAGTTGTAGTCGATTTTGTCCGCGACCGCATTATTTGTCGGTTCGGAGTTCCAGAGTCAATCATCACCGACAATGGTTCCAATCTCAACAGTGACTTGATGTAATCCTTGTGTGAAACTTTCAAGATCAAACACAAGAATTCCACAGCTTAGAGACCTCAGATGAATGGAGTTGTAGAGGACGCCAACAAAAACATCAAGAAGATACTAAGGAAGATGATAGAAAGGCACAAGAAGTGTCATGAGAAGTTATCATTCGCCTTATTGGGATATCGCACCACGATCTGCACATCAACCGAGGAAACTTTCTATATGCTAGTTTATGGTACAGAGGCTGTTATTCCTGCCGAAGTTGAGATTCCACTCTAAAGATTATACAAGAAGCTGAGTTCAGCAACGCAGAAATTTTAAAGAACCGTTATGAGCAGCTAGCTCTCATAGACGGGAAGAGAATGAATGCAGTTTGTCATGGTCAACTATATCGGAACAAAATGACCAGGGCCTTCAAGAAGAAAGTCAAGCCGAGGCGATTCACACCAGGGCAGCTGGTGTTAAAGAAAATATTTCCGCATCAAGATGAAGCCAAGGGGAAGTTCTCTCCCAACTGGCAAGGTCCGTACATGGTTCATCGGGTTTTGACAAGAGGAGCACTTATACTTGTTGAAATAGGCGGAGAAGTTTGGCCAAGACCGATCAATTCAGATGCAGTCAAGTGCTACTATGTGTAATCTTCATGTTTTCTCAATGATGTAAATTGAACTACACCTGAACTAATTCCCGTTTAAGAGGGGATACATAGGCAGCCCTATGGGTTCGGTCAAAATTCAATAAAAATCTATTTTCCCCCGCAATTGGAAAGTGGGGAAGAATTTTGAGGAGGACCCTCAAAATTTTGAAGCAAGTTCGGCCGATCGCCGCACGAGCAGCAGTCAGGGGAATCCATCCGTCAAACTGGGGCAGAATTTTTAGGAGGACCCTCAAAATTCCGCAACAAGAGAGGTTGCAACGTCTCGAACCGTGTCATGGTCGTCGGTTCAACTAAAACTATTTCAAATTATATGTTGTACTATTTCTTTTACAAAATCACTTATTTCTTGAGACAACTTGTTTGGCAGACGCTACCCCAATGATACAGACAATATCATCAGATCGAGCCAAATTAGTCAAGCAGAGCCAACAGGGATACGAACTAACCCTCCCCTTACAGAACTCATGACTTTTCTTGGGGTGCAGGCACTAAGGTTGCAAAATCCCTAGGCATACTGTCCACCTAGGGGACAAACATGCTCAAAATCACAATCCGTAAAACCATCATATTTGCCGTCATATATTATCAATACAAATAACGCCCCGCCGTCGTGATACCCTCAATGATCGTAATGTCGCAATCTATTACCAGCTAAGAATTCCTACCATCATTTATTTTTTCTGGATAAGGCTACCTTTCTGCCTTCCGAGACTAAACGCTGTCTCCCGCTGCATTTCATTCTTGCAGAAGGCTACCTTTCTGCCTTTCGAGACTAACAGCTGTCTCCTGCTGCATTTCATTCTTGCATAAGGCTACCTTTCTGCCTTCCGAGACTAAATGTTGTCTCCCGCTGCATTGCATTCTTTCATTAGGCTACCTTTCTGCCTTCCGAGGCTATACGTTGTCTCCCTCCGCATTGCATTCTTGCATAAGGCTACCTTTCTGCCTTCCGAGACTAAACGATGTCTCCCGCTGCATTGCATTCTTGCATAAGGCTACCTTTCTGCCTTCCGAGACTAAACGATGTCTCCCTCTGCATTGCTTTTTTGCATTAGGCTACCTTTCTGCATTCCAAGACTAAACGATGACTCCGACGGCATTGCATTATTGCATAGGTCTACCTTTCTGCCTTCCGAGACTAAACACTGTCTCCCGCTGCATTACATTCTTGCATAAGGCTACCTTTCTGCCTTTCGAGCCTAAATGCTGTCTCCCGCTGCATTCCGTTCTTGCATAAGGCTACCTTTCTGTCTTTCGAGACTAAACGCTGTCTCCCGCTGCATTGCATTCTTGCATAAGCTTACCTTTCTGCCTTCCGAGACTAAACGCTGTCTCCCTCCGCATTTGCATCTTTGCACAAGGCTGCCTTTCTGCCTTCCGAGACTAAGCCGCTGTATCCATCTGCATTGCATAAGGCTACTGTTCTGCCTTCCGAGGCTAAGCTCTACCTCCAAATTTACTTTTTCTTCAAATTAAATGTTACCTCAAACACTATTTTCTGCGCTTTCCTTTCGGGCTAAGCTCTTCCCCCTTAATTCGCAAGACTAAGCTCTGTCTTTTTAGCATCATACTATTACATCTTCATGGGCTGAAATATCGCCAACCTATCCAAAGGCGTCATCTTTCGGAGGCATCATCTTCATAAGCCCGAGAACATCATGTCATGGCCTAAGGATCTATTTTAATCATTTTGCATATCATTATTCAAAGGCACCATCCTCATGGCCCGAGAACATTATTTCATGTCCTGCGAATCCTGCATCAAGCAATTCATGGCCCAGGACATCATGGTCTAAAGGACGTCATCCCTAACCGTCCAAAGACAGCATTCATGGTTCGACGGGAACTTGCATCATGTTTAAATTATGCACAATATACGTTCGTATTATTTATTCATAGGTAATCCGGCAAGCAACGGCCTTCCCGGTAGGAGAGGTCCTGCTCCAGTTCTCCTAGTCCTCCTCCATAAGCCATTTGCTCACCTAACCCTGCACTTTGTGTCCGATCTTGTAAAGCTTCATCGGTACTCTTCGCCGGTGGCTCCTGAACTACACACGACCTGATTCATGTAAAATCAGGGATATGTAGGTAGCTCAGAAAGTAGGGTGCGACCTAAATATTTCAAAGTATTTCCACTCGGTCAAAATTGGCCATCATATCTTTACTCGATAACGCTTTCATCCTTCCCGGGTAAAGAGGGGCAGCTGTTGATACCCAATTTTTCCTCAATATTATTAATTATGTTATTCTATTTTTCATGGGTATTTAAAATCTGGCCACTTTTAATCTTTTAATTTCAACCCAATACCCAACCACTTAATCCAATTTCCCCTACCAAGCCCAAACGAGTCTCTACCTGGCCCAACCCCGGATCAATCGGAGCCGTTGAACAAATTAGATCAATCGCCCAGATTTTTATCACCATAATTAACTCTAACCTAACCCCCTGACCCCCTCTCATTTCTCATCGATACACATCTCTCTATTCTCCCTCTCTCTAGTCTCTTCTAAAGACTTCCTCTCTCTTCAGGTTCCCAATGGATCTCTTCATCTTCTCCGGCCATCCCTTCGCCGGAGACCTTGAAACATTCACCACCCTTCTGCCTCCTGTGGTTCCCTCACTCCGGTGTTTGCCATCTCTAAGGTCTTCAAGAGACTTGGGTTGAATCCTCCTACCTCCTGGACCTGTGCTCATCACCCTCCGGCCATCTCCGACTATATCCGGCTGTTCAAGCATGGTCTGTGACCTTTGGGGGTTAAACCAGAGACATTTGAGGTTCTTCTTATCTTCTCTAAGGTTTTATTTGCAACCCTAAGGTTTGAAACCTCAGATTCCTTTAGATCTACAATAGATCCATGCATATTATGAGTTATTATGATGTTTCCTTTAAAGATCTTCTATTTTTCTAAACGGTTCTTCACTTTTCACTAGGGTTCCGAAACCCTTTTTCAAAATGGCTTTCTTTGTCGATTTTTAACACTATCTCATGATTTTCCCTCACATTTTTCATTATTGAAACCTTTATCCTTGTGGTTTGGTCAGTATATGTGCTTGATTGTCACGAATGGCTTGAATTTCTGCTGATATTACTCTGTTTTTCCTATTAGGGTTTATGACTCTTCATCTCTTCTGTGTGTATCATTTCTACTATGTTGATTCGTACTAGTATCTGTGTGAAAGCTTAATTTTTAGACCTAAAACCCTGAAAACTACTAGTTTGCCTGTGTGTTCGCATATGTGCTTATGTTTCATTGATCTTTACCCTATGTTGTTTGTCTTTGGTTCTTCTTGCCTCCTTGACTCACATGATTCCTAGTTTCATACACTGGGTTCCTGTGTTCTTGCTTAACAACCCTGTTGTTTCATGTTGATTCTCTTCAATAAATATTATGCTTGCTCGAGTCCTTGATTCTGTGTTATTTGTCACTCAATTATTTCCTGACTTATAACTTTGCTTATAATGTGGTCATTCTTGCTAATACATAAGAATCTCTATTCACTAATTGTTTGAATCTCTGATTCATTATGATTTGAAAAGCCTTGCTGAGATATTCTTCTAATTTCCAACCCCTAACTTGTTTTCTTACCTTGATTTGTTACTGTGATTGATATTTCTTCCTTAAGTGATACTTTTCCGAACCTTGTCTCAAGTGCTTGCTCGATTTGGTCTGAAGTTATTTTTTACATGTCCTATGCATGGTAACTTTCCTTAATTATTCTTACCTACTAGCCGTTTGAGTTCAAACTTCAATCAAGGGATACTTAATTTCTTGTCATGAACAGTGTTTTACATTCTTTCCTTATTTTTCACCCCCCATTTGAATAACTCCCTTAATTCTAGGGATACCTAGCAGTTAATTGATTCCCTGAGTCCCATAATTATTGGGCAGTCTGATTTCTTTGCCTTATTCTTTTTACTTAGTTCCAACTATATATATACTCTGTCCATGCATTGAAAGGAAGAACACAGATTCTGTGTTGCTCTCTCTTGCTCTCACACATACCTTTTATTGCTCTCATTAATTGTCTACTGTTACTAGTCGGCTGAAAGCCAAGACCAGTTGTGTTGTTTGCTTATTCTCTACTCAATGTTTTACTCACTTGCATACTGGTATGTCCTGGTTTCAATTAAAATTTCCCAAAACAATATGGTACTTTATTTACTTCATTTCATCCTGTTTCTAGTGTGTCGCTACTTATGGTTTTGTTGTTCAACTTGCCACTAATATGTCTACCATGCTTCTTCTATCTGTATGCTCTTGAACATGTCCCCCTCCCTTTAGAATCAGCATGTTCATGAAAGGTTATCCTTTTCTATAGCATGTCTTGTTGCAACTCTGTTCCATTGTATGCTTAACTGATCCACTATGAACTTGTCTTCAACAAGGCAACTTGTACCTTATGTGTCCCCAAACCCATTATCCTTGGTTGTGTTTGCTGAACCTGTCTTGGTTTTGTGTGCTTTGGGTTGTGTATGAACCTATTTTGGGTGCTGTGTTTGGACTGTTGCTTGCTACTCTACTCTCTTTTCAAAAGCTGTTTTCTTTATTAAACAGACTCTCTTATTTATGAAATGTTTCAACTAAATCTCTTTCAAAAACTTTTCAAACTCATCCCTTGCACTTCACTTTATTCCTAGATTCTTAAGTTCTACCCCTTAGTGAGAGAACTGTTTTGGGAACCTCTTGAGTTCCCTCTGAACTCTGACACACTGAGGCTGGTATTTCCACACTGCACATGTTTAACCCCTAGTTACTAAGTCTGGGTGTGAGCATTTCCCGGGAGCCCTTGAGGTCCTTAGGGAACTTTGACACACCCGGACTATGAAAGGCTATGAAACACCAAAGGAAGTGAGGTTTGGAGGATTTGGGTCTATTGAAGGCTCCCTATAGAATAACTTCTTATTTTATCTTTTATTATGTAATTAATAACTCCTGGCTTGTAATAATTTGTAAACGACTTATGGGGCTGGATAGTGAAATGGGAGGGGATAACCATGCATGCTTAGTCATTATAAAGGGTAGAAACCATGTTTAGGCTTTTAATTCCTTATCTGCGCAATAGAGATCATGTGTAGGTTCATATCCATGAATTAGAAATCCTGTTACTTAGGATCTATGTATACTGTTTCAGCATGTTCATCCTCATATCACTTAGAAAATCTTGTGTCAAAATATGTTAATTGGTACTTTGCATTACTTTATATGCTGCCATGTACACCTAGGTATCATGTATTAAGGCTTAACAAACTAATAAACAAGTGATTTATTGAAACTTCACGGCAATACGCACACTTGGATGTTCTGCCTTAGGATAAAAAATGCGTTAATAAATAGGTCCTGCTACATATTTTTAAAGGCATGTTCTGACACTGAAATGTTTATGCATCTAGAATATCATGTTTAGGTCCTGCATCTTCTGTGCATTATATATCATGCCTATAGGATTTCATTCATATCCGTTTAGGCATCCCTAGCTTGAGTACTGATAAAAAACAGACTCGCACAGTTTAGTAACTATTTTCTGAAATCTAGACACCTATAACAGTATGCTTAGTAATATGATTCAAGCAATTTTCTGTAATAACTGGCACGCCTAGGCAAGCCTTAGGTGTTAAATCTATTAAAACTAGAAATATACTTCTTTATATATGCATCCCACTATCAACAGGTTAAAATCAGTAAGCAAAATCTGATAAAATTCCTTCTCTGAATTAAGCAACCAAACTGCCTCTCTATTGTATTCCAGTTTGGCCTATATATCATACTTTAGGATTCTGAAATTAATAAGGCCCTTACCTGTGATTGAGTCGTGCTAATTATATGCATAATTTGTGGAGGAATATTTGGGCCTCATATATGCTTTATGTGCTTTCCATTTATTTGCAGTCCTAAGTGTTATTGTTTGTCGTTTAGAATATTTCCCTTTAAACCTAAGGGTCAGCCTAGTACATCCTTATAGGATAATATTCCTAATCTCCTTCGGGGCTGATATATGGGACAGGTAATGGCACGCAATAGAGTTCGTGACTAACACGCGCTTGATTACCTTCACGGGGTGGGAAAGGGTAGAATATGGATATGATGACCGATGCACTAATACCACGTGTAGCCCCTCTTCGAGGAGTGTCATACCGGGTATTGCATTGATGTGATCCATATTATTTCAAACTTAGGATACCCCTCCTTGAATGTTATATTGTAACTTTTGAATAGTTTGTATAACTTTTTTCTCAAACACTTGCTTGTTTAATATTTGAAATCCTCTCTTACTTGAGCCCCCTTTACTTGTTATTTGCTAGTTGTATAAATTCACGAAACCATTTGGCTGGAAACCACACTTGTGGATCCTGAGGGGTGCTTAATACTTTCCCCTTAGGATAATTTCAAGCCCTTACCCAATCTCTGATTAGTAACGTAGTTGTAATTGAACCCCTTAGGTTCCCTAACGCACCGTTAAAATTGGTAGGTGACGAATCTCCAAAAAATATGCAAACCCCTTTCCTAAAAGGAAAGAGTTGCCTCAACCAATGTCATAAATACCTTCAACCAGGCCCCAAAAGGAGCGACTGGGGGAAAAGGGGGGCACGACAAGGGGTAAACAGATCAATTGGCCTGCCTTCATCATCCAACTCTTGGACAGGGTTGTGAATGGAGCCAAAGAACATGCTATACCTTATTGGTTTATCCTTAATGTTGTGCTTGCTCAATTCAAGGTTCCAGTTAAGAAAGCTGAAATGGATACTACTAATGACTACTTTTGGAAGGATACGCTTCTGACCTGTGAATACATTGTTAATATTCCTGAGGATGAACCTGGTTCATCCATGAAACTGCCTGTTAATAGAAAGGTCAGGAAGTTTGTGCAGGAAGGTGAGCTCAAGGATGCGGAGATCCTTCATTTGAAATCTCGCCTTATTAAGGTTGAAGCTGAGCGGGATGCTCTCAAAGCTGAATTAGCCAAAGAAAAGGAGATGAGGGTGTTCTTCATCAAATGCTCTCCCTTTTTCAAACCAAGACCATAACCTCCTCTGCCCCTTCCCAGCCTTAGGAGTCCAGTGCCTCCAAAAATCCCCCTCTATGTCCCAGTTGGGAATTGTCTTATCTTGTTCTATTTTTTTCTCTGTTTTGTTCATGGTTGCGACTGTCCTTATTTATTTCTGTGTATGGTGCTTGATCAATTATCCAATCAATGAATTTTGCTTTTTGGTTATTGATTCTTTCTCAGTTTCTTATATAGCTTACATTTGTTGGTTTCTTTTGATAATTAATCCATGCTTTGCACCTGCAGTTGCCTCAATGTCCATGAGTAATTGTTAATAATTCTGGTATGTTTATCATTTCACAACTTTTCGACGATGCCAAAAGGGGGAAGATATGTGCTTTTCAAAATTTCAATTATATTTGTGATATTTATAACCTAATGAACCCGGTCTCTCTATGATAAATGCTTAAATCTATAAAAAGTGTCTATGTTGGATTGAAGTATGTACAGGGTTAAACACAGAGTTTGTCATCATCAAAAAGGGGAAATTTGTTGAATCAAGTCACTGCATGGTTTTGAAGATTGACAAATGCAAACCCAGTTAAACCAGGTCCATCAGGGCAAACATAGTCAAACAGAGCCATTGGCACGAGAAGCGTCCATGCACAGGAGATAAACATTAGCTGTGAACCAAGATGTTATCTCCTAAGCGAAAAGGTTGCAACTTGATAAGAAGATGGAATTCAAATTCAGGTAGGACAGAATCAAGATCAAGGAAGTTGAGATACACTCAAACTCTTCCACCAAGGAAGAGTTGCGTTAGAACTGAACAACAACATCTCAACTACTGATTCTATAAAGCGGTGAAGCATTCCTGCTGAAGAATTGACGCACAAAGACAGAAGTGAAACAAGAACTGAAAGCAAAATTACTAAAGCAATTTTGCAAGCAGAATCTTTGTGCGACACAAATGCTACTTAAACCAGCTAGAAAAACCAGTTCCCTCTATTGTCTTTTTAGTCTAGTTGGTTGTAGTAGGTGATTACATATTGTATCTTTCAGCTTTATCTAGAAGCAATTGTAATAGGTACACACTGTTCAAGTTAGATTTAACTTGAAATTTTTCGCAACTAGCTAGAGGCTAGTTTGCCACAAAGGGATTATAGTTAGTCCTTAGGTTTACAAAAGAGTTTATTTTGTAAATGCTATTTGACTCATTGACATAGTGAAGAGATTGGGAAAATCCTACTCGGAAGTAGGTCGTGGTTTTTTCACCTTTTGAGCTAGGTGTTTTCCACGTAAAATTATTGTGTTCTTTAAATTCTGCAATTACTTTTCCGCAAACTGTAGAAGTTGGAACACCAAGAAGAACCAGGCTCTTCTGTAGAGACTGCACTCGAAAATTGGACACCACACAAATCACCCTCTCCCCCGTTGTGTTGTATGGACGTATAAAACAACAGTTTTACTAGAATTAGATGATATTGAACTGCATATCGTACTAACTTTATTTTGTTATCACATAGAAGTACAATGCAATTCAACTGACCAGGAGTTGTTGCAATAGAAGAAGTACAGAATATATTACTTCTTACATGTGGTTGAAGAGCAAACAAACCAGCAAATTCTTCAGGAACCAAACCTTCCTTTGACATCACATAAGCCTTCAGTGCACTTAAGTGCCTTCTAGTTAGGATTCCATACGCGTAAGATTTTGTTGCAAATGGGTATATGTTACAGATGATGTACCGTAGCTAGATGAAGAACCACTCGGATCACCAAGTCGTCCTTTCGTATTCCTGAATGTGTTCAAAGGAGATGCTACCATACCCGTACATCGTACTCTCCCAGAGTGCTCTGCCCCTAACATCTTGCCAATAACATCATTTGGGGAAACTTCACACTCATTAGTATCACATTGAGTCATATTCAATTCAATTTGTTCCTACGAATAGATAAAATATCAATTTGTAAGTACAAGATAGCAAGACTTGAGTTGCAGAATATTATACATAAACAACGAAAATGAAGTTAGAAAAATGCATCAAAGATAGACTTACCCCTATAGTTCTTGCCGCATCATTTACAATGATCCATTAGCTTTTTTATGAGTTTCAATAAACATTTTCCCACGACTAGGAGTTTTTCCAGTTTTCAAAAACTAAAAAAGAAATGTATTATTAAGTTATCATAAAATATTTTAATTAGAGAAAAAGTAAATTTTATAAGGTAATGTGCATACAAGCTCATATCGTCTTCTCGAGTTAGCTTTTGAACCACCAGTGTGTGGCATATTTTGCTTCTTTCGAATTTCTTTATTTCTTCTACAAAGCTCCTATAAAAAAAACAATAAGAAATATAATCTTCATTTAATTATGATGAACTTGTTAAAATAATCTGAATCTTACCATTGTTGATGGTTTTTGATGATAAGCAACAAAACTAGCCCATTGATCTTTATTTATACCTGCTGGCACCTTACTTATATTTAATTTTTGGTTTTAGCTGGGTAAAAATATTCATTCCACAACCTCTGCCTATGTGTAGCCCACTTCTTCGAAAGCCTGCAGTATCTATATGCAATGGACTCACTTACCCGAAAATGAAATCGAGGCTTCAAACAAAAAATGAAAGTTAGTTGTTTCATGTGTATAAAAATGTAAGTGCACTAAGTACATACGTATGTAATAACACTTGTGCCTTCAATGTTGTTTCAAAGCAGTCTTCCATGTACTTCTTAGGCATGCCCGATGGCCCTAGCCACTTCTCAAAACTAATGGGAAACAAAAAATTCACAATGATGCGCTCCATAATAGTTAGGTTGTTAACTTCATTGACCTTGACCCTAATTTACTTGGTAGCATTTTCCGAGTCTTTAACAAGAAAAAAGATACTTAACCAAAAAAGAAGAAAAAAAAAAGATTTTCATAAATTGAAGTAAAAATATATGTAAGGCATATATCTTTTGCCTCTACTGTCCAATACTTTGTAGATTCACGTCCTGCACGGCGAGATGTTGCACTTGAATTAGAAGGCAGAATTGGAGGTTGTTCTTCTTGCGGGACTTCATGAGCATGTGGGAGGGCTTGTATTGTTGTTGAGGTCTCTATAGCATGTGATTGGACTCGAGTTGTTGATGATGAAGAATGTCCATGAGCATCATGTGGTTCACGAGCAGACTTTTGTGGATTACGAAAACGTTTAATCTTCGGCATGGCTGCGTATTCATAAGAAAAAGAGAGAGAGAGGTGAATTAAATATGAAGAGGAACTAAACATCAGACAAAAGATGATACAAAAAATTATCCCAAAACTACCCAACAAACCCAATCTACAGCCTCAAAAGATATGTTTTTTTACTTCCAAACAAAATAAAACAAATAAACTACATATCCTCTGTAAAGCCTCAAAAGATATGTTTTTTTCAACTTCAAATAAGATAAAATAAATAAACTACAATATCCTCTACAAACAGAGGATCAAAAGATCTATTTTTCAAACTCCAAACAAAATAAAATAAATAAACTACAATATACTCTACAAACAGTCAAACCCAATTAATTGGCAAAGAGGACCACAGTGAATCAACGAACTACACAATGTTACGATTTTGGTAAAGCTAAGTAGTGAAATAAACCACGTATCTAAATCCTAAATATAAAGCACAAATGTGTGTCCAACAATCATATTGATGAAACTAAAATGAACAAACTTAAAAGAATTAAAATACGAAACAAAAAAAGAGAGAAAGAACTGACCTAATGCTCACTAGGAATTTCATCTCTCCGAGAGGCACTATACCGTGAATATATAGCTCTGAAAATGGAAGTTTCTTGCACAGAAAATGGGAGAAGAGGGGTCGAGGGGAAGGTGGGGAATGGAGGGAAACAATGGCGGGAATGGAGAAGTTATCTGAGTAGTTGAGTTAAAAACGAGGGAAATGAAAAGGAAATTAGTGAAGTGGTTTCTCTACTTTTTCCTTGGTTTAGAGAATTCAATTTGCTCCAATTCCACGTTTGAGCTGCAGAACACTTTTTCCCATCAAGTATGATCAATAATTAAGCCATATGTTGTGACTTTGACTTCAAATATAGCTAGTATATGAACTAACAAGACTTCTAATCCTTGCATAATAGGATTCCGATTTGAAGTTATCTTCAATTGAAGAATTTGAACTCTAATGAGTATCCACAGTATTTTAAATATTATTAGTTTATCCAATATGGAAAAATATAATTTAATTTCCAAGGGTATAAAAATCTATCAAGATGTCTGTGATATTGTGATGACCCAAAAGGTCATCCTAAGTAATTGTAGCTATATCTGTGTTCCGCGGCTCTGAAATCCCTCGTTAATCTCACCTCGATATGCGTCTGCAGCCCGGGCATGTAGCCAGGAAGCTTCTATGTGAAAATTTGATAAAAATGGAGTTTTATAATAAATAATTGAATAAAGTTGACTTTGGTCAACATTTTTGGTAAGCGGATCCGGACCCGTGATTTGACGGTCCCTGAGGGACCGTAAGAAAATATGGGACTTGGGTGTATGTCCATAATCGAATTCCTAAGTCCCAAGCCCGAGAAATGAATTTTTAAAGAAAAATTGTTTTCTGAAAAGAATAAAGGATTTTGAAAATGGATAATTATGTGAATATCGTGTTACCGGGCCCGTATGATGGTTCCGGAGCCCGAAATATGTTTAATATATGTTATGTGACTTATTTGTGAAATTTGGTGTAAAACGAACTTGAAATGACGTGTTTCGGATCAAAATTGGAAAAGTTAAGCTTTATAAGTTTTAATAAATTTCTAAGAGTTTTGAGGTTTAATTCGATGAATTTGACGGTATTTTGATGGTTTAAAAGCATGAATAAGTCCGTAGGATAATTTGGGAGTCGTGTGTGTTTTTGGTTATGAGCCTCGAGGGCTCGGGTGAGTCTCGAGTAGCTAACGGGGTGTGAAAAGGTTTGAAAATCTGGTGTTTACTGCTGTTTCTGGTGTCTGAAGAGTTCTTCTATACGATCGCATAAGCCTTGTCGCGATTGCATAGAGTAGATGGGAGGGGTAGCAGAGTTGCACTATGTGACCGCGTCACTATATCTGCGATCACATAGTGGGTCAGCGTAGTCAGGTGGGGTTGGGGGGTTAACACTCCGCGATCGCATGTTGTCTTTCACGATCGCAGAGCTTGAGCCAGCATACTTCCGCGATCACAATAGTCCCTCCACAATCGCATTGACCAAGACCCAGGCCTCTATATGATCGCAGCCCTTTCTCCGCGATCACATAGGGCAATTTTGTCCAGTTGTTCTTTAAGTCAAAAACAGAATACTTAACACGAGATTTCACCATTTTCAATACTCTCTTCTTTCCCCAACCTCCATTGACGACCCCCAAGCTAACTTCCTTCCATAACCTCGTGGGTAGGTGATTCCAACTCCTAATCCTTCCAGTTTTCTTCCATAATCACTAGAAATCTAGGCCTAAAATCCTAAAATCAAGTAAAAATTAGGGGTTTTGGGTAGATTTAGGTTTTTGGGAATTTTGGGTGATTCAACCTCAATTTGGGGTCGGATCTTAAAATAAATTATATATTTGAACTCGTGGGGTTATGGGTGATCGGGTTTTGGTCCGAACCTCGAGTTTGGACCAAGTGGGCCCGTGGTCGAATTTTGGTATTTTTGGAAGAATGCTAGAAATTGAATATTTAGTCTATGGGATTGTGTAATTGGGTCATTATTGATATTATTGAATTAATTATGCCTTGATATCGTTGTTTCGGAGTCGTATTATAAAGGAAAGGCGGTCTTAGAGGGTTGATTGCTATTCTTTGAACCGAGGTAAGTGTCTTGCCTAACTTTGGTGAAGGAATAGGTATTGTATGCTATGTATTAAGTGTTTATCATGTTCAATGCATAGGTAAGGTGATGGGTACCTATGCATTGTGTGTCAAGCATGCCCGTGAGTCTATTTTTGGTAAAAATCTTGTTATTACTTCCATGTTCTTTATATTATGAACTTATATCTGCTTGGAAGTCGTCATAGTTGGAAATCTTGGTTGATGAACTTATGATATATTGGTCTAATTGAAAACCCAACTGTTAAGGTTATATCTGAAATGATTGGTTATAACTGAGACATTTGCCGGGCACTTGTTGTGAAATTGATTAATGCTTTCCCCTTGTCGGGTGATATTGAACTGTATTTCCACTATGTTGCATTCCTTGCCATTATATATGTCATTGTTTGGTGAGGAAGAGTGTAAAGCACGAAGGGTGATGCCATGCCGATTTTTTAATATTTATCACACGAGGGGACATGCCGTGCCAATTGTATATTATTTATCGCACGAGGGGACATGTCGTGCCGATTGTTTATTATTTATTGCACGAGGGGACATTCCGTGCCGATTGTTTATAATTTATTGCACGAGCGGACATTCCGTGCCGATTTTTTATTATTTATCGCACGAGGGGACATGCCGTGCCGATTGTTTATTATTTATTGCACGAGGGGACATTCCGTGCCGATTGTTTATTATTTATTGCTCGAGGGGACATTCCGTGCCGGTTGTTTATTATTTATTGCACGAGGGAACATTTCGTGCCGAGTGTTGATTATATATATACACGAGGGGACATTCTGTGTCGAGTGATTTTACTATTGATGTATGAGGGGACATTCCGTGCCGAGTGATTGTGAGATTACGCACGAGGGGACATGCCGTGCCTTTTGTTGTTCATTATCTGTTCTGAGACGTCCAATTCCTATTTTTACTCTTACATTTCGGTTATTACCCTGTTCTACTGTGGTAGTATTTGTTTCCCCCTTTTACCCCCAGAATGTTCTCACTGTATCTATTTTTACTGGTTTATTTTCCGTAGATATTTTCCTGTTATTATATAGAATTGCACAGGTAAGTATATTGTTGTCGGTTCTAGCCTCGTCACTACTTCGCCGAGGTTAGGCTCGGCACTTACTCAGTACATGGGGTCGGTTTTACTAATGCTACACCTGCACTTCTCTATGTTGTGCAGATCACACAGCCGGACCCGGTGGACACTGATTGAGGGAGCATCCTTCAGTCCACTTCGGAGATTACAAGGTAGACCCGCAGACGTTTGTGGGCCTTGGCGTCTCTTCTATTACTCAGTACATGGGGTCGGTTGTACTGATGCTACACTCTGTCTTGTTATTCTTCTAGTTCTCATAGACAGTTTATGTACTTTTCTTCAGACTTTGTATTTAGCAATCCTATAGATAGTTTGTGAGTTTGTGACTCCGGGTTTTGGGATTTATGCGACGCCTTCTAGATTGTTACTTTCACTTAACTTTGAAACTTTATCTATTTGTGCTGTTAAAGTTTGCAAACTATCTTTGGTTAATTCTGTTAATTCGGTCTTATCATATTAGTTTAACTTAACACGTTGGCTTGTCTAGCGGGTTCAATGTTTGACGCAGTCACGGCCTGAAGGTGGGATTTTGGCTCGTGACAAGTTGGTATCATAGTTATAGGTTGCTTAGGTCTCACAACTCACGAACAACTTTGGTAGAGTCTGAGGGATCGGTACGGAGACGTCTGTACTTATCCCCCAGATGCTGCAAAGTTAGGAATGACTCCACATATCTTCATCTCCATCGTGCGAACTTATTCTATCATTGATGACTGAACTTGCCTACTCTTGTACTGTCACTAATCTCGACAGCACGCGAAGCGTTTTCGACCGAGAAAGAGATGAAGCCCCAATGACAGCTACGATCAAGGGAAAAGACAGAAGCAGAGCACAGTCTAAAGCTCGAACATCAGCACTTATTGTACAGTCTCAAATGGATCTAGATGCAGAGGTCCTAGCTCAATCAGTATATGTTGTACGTGTTCAGATTCCGAAAGGAGTTATAGCTACTCCAGGGTTGCAGGATGCATTAGCCCGATTATTGAGGTTGGGCAAGTTACCAAGCAAGTTCCGCTCTATTTCAGTGGTACATCCTTTGAGGACCCGCATGATTTTTCTTGACCGCTTCTATGAGGTATTGCACACCATGGGAATAGGTGTAAAGAAACGGGATTGATTTATGTGAGCTGAGGAGTTTAACATCGTGGATTATCAGGTATTGTGACCTATGACTCCGTGTCACATGAGGGAAGTCCGTTGTCAAGGAATAGATTGCGAGACCGCGTGTCATATCGATTTTGGTTTGGAATGTATAAGGCCGGGGATTTTTCTCAAGAGATAGAGTTGGGAATTTCGGTACATCTACCTCCTTAATAACACTATACTTCAGTACCAAAGGAATCATTCAAACGACCTTAAGTCTACAAAATTCTACTCAGCATGGAAGTCACAGTGGGGGTCAGGTCATACGACGGTATCAGATTATGCCATCAGATTCGATAAGTTAACCCGTCATACTCCTACGTTGGTTCGTACAGCCAGAGGGCGAGACCCAGACTCATTAAAGGACTCAAAGAAATGATTGTGAATTTTGGACGACTCAGGGCATGAGGATACTTTGTGTCGGCTAGTGGTAGGAATTGTCTTAGACTTGGGAGGGTCATATTTCATCAGAGCACTCAGGCTTCGTGCCCCTTTCAGCCACAACTCAACTGCATGACGTCGGAATGTCGAAAGTGGAGGTTAGATTCCTAGAGGTGGAGACCCAGTCTGTTGTTATATTTTCTATGGCATGGATGAGGTCGTTGCATTAAATGATTTCATTAAAAGAACAATATATAAGTATTATAGAGTGATGATTTTCTGAACTTTGCTTATCTAATAAAATTCTTCTAATATGCTCCACTCTCGGGTGATCTTCATAACTCTAAAAATTCTACTTGTGTGAATATTTGTATTGAGAAATTCTATGGGAATAGCTGTGGTTACCATAACGTGTTGAAATTTTTCCTAACAGAAAATATTTAAATGAACGAAATGGAATGTTTTGAAGGGCTCGATATGCATATTGCTTGTGATTCAGAATTGAGGACGCGATCCTCGCGTGTTAAAATGATTTGGTATATTTAGACCGGGCCTCGAGCCGCGGTGGAAGTTATGTAAAGACGAGATCCTTGTGATGGAAATTCTTGTGTTTAAATTCTCCCTGGTGAATTGAATTTGTTTGATTTTACTTTAATAGTGGTAGAGAGTCATGTTTGTTAAACTTATTAGTTATGTACAAAATAAGAGTAATAAATATAACATTAATAAATAAATAAATAAATAGATAACCTAATTAACCATCTGTGCGTAATTTGCTAAATTCGTGCTATAATTATGGAGCCTTAACTTACAAGGTAGGTGCCCGCCCCGGGTGGCGTTGGATGAGGCACGTTATTTTGGGTAATTATGAGGTCTTCAATCAGCATATCCTGATATCAGTATTGTGAAGGAATTGGAGGAGCAGTTACAGGATTTTTTGGGTAAGGACTTCGTTATGGCCTAGCGATTCTCCTTGGGGTGCTCCAGAGTTGTTTGTTAAGAAGTAAGATGGCTCAATGGAGGTGTATATTGACTACCGGCAAATTGAACAAGGTTATAATTAAGAATGAGTGGCAAGTGCCGAGGATGGTAGATTTATTTGATTAGCTTCAGGGTGCTACGGTGCTCTCCAAGATTGACTTGAGATATGGTTATCATCAGCTGAGGAGTAGGGCTTCTGATGTCCCTGAGACAACGTTTCGCACTCGTTATGGGTACTATGAGTATTTGGTGATGTCTTTTGGGTTAACTAATGCCCCTGCTGCATTCATGGAGTTGATGACCCGAGTGTTCAGGACTTATTTGGACTCGTTCTTTATTGTTTTCATTGATGATATTTTGGTATACTCTCGCAGCCGAGAGGAGCATGAGCAGCACCTTAGAGTCGTCCTCCAGACTCTGAGGGATCGTCAGTCGTATGCCAAGTTCTCCAAGTGTGAGTTTTGGCTGGGGTCAGTTGCATTTCTAGGCCATGTGGTTTCATCAGAGGGTATTCAGGTGGACTCCAAGAAGATTTTAGCAGTTAGGGATTAGCCTAGGCCCACTTCAGCTATAGAGATTCGGAGCTTCTTGGGCTTAGCTGGGTATTATCGCCGATTTGTGGAGGGTATTTCATCTATCGCAGCCCCGATGACCAGGTTGACCCAGAAGAGTTCTCATTTTAGGTTGTCGGATGAGTGTGAGGTGAGCTTTCAGAAGCTCAAGACAGCCTTGACCACAACACCAGTGTTAATGTTGCCCACAGGTACATGACCTTATACCGTGTATTGTGATGCTTCACGGGTTGGGCTTGGTGCAGTGTTGATGCAGGATGGGAAGGTTATAGCCTATTCTTCTCGTCAGTTGAAGATTCATGAGAAGAACTATCCAGTCCATGATTTGGAGCTTTCAGCTATTGTTCATGCCTTGAAGATTTGGAGGCACTATTTGTATGGGGTACCGTGTGAGGTATTCACTGATCACAAGAGCTTGCAGTACTTGTTTAAGCAAAAAGAGTTGAACATGAGGCAGAGGAGATGGTTGAAGTTGCTGAAGGATTATGATATGACTATTCTCTATCATCCGGGAAAGGCCAATGTGGTGGCCGATGCCTTGAGCCGGAAGTCAGTCAGCATGGGTAGTTTGTCCTACTTATCAGTTGGAGAGCGACCTTTGGCTTTGGATGTTCAGGCTTTAGCCAACCGATTTGTGAGATTAGAGGTTTCTGAGACTGGTAGTGTGTTGGCCCATACCGTAGCCCTTTCTTCCTTGTATGATCTTATTCGGGCCAGGCAGTATGATGACCGTTACTTATGCACTCTTAAAGATATGGTCCGACACAGAGGTGCCAAGCAGATCAAAATTGATGCTGAGGGAGTTCTAAGGATGCAGGGCCGTATTTGTGTTCCCGATATCGATGGCATTCAGGAGTTGATACTCCAGGAGGTCCATAGTTCCCGGTATTCTATTCATCCGGGCGCCGCAAAGATGTACCAGGACTTGCGGCAACATTATTGGTGGCGAAGAATGAAGAAGGATATTGTAGCTTATGTAGCTCGGTGCTTGAACTGTCAGCAGGTGAAGTACGAGCACCAGAGACCGGGTGGGTTGATGCAGCGGATTCAGCTTCCTGAGTGGAAGTGGGAGCGTATCACTATGAACTTTGTAGTTGGACTCCCACGGACTCAGAGGATGGTTGATGCAGTTTGGGTTGTTGTAGATAGGCTGACCAAGTCAGCGCATTTCATTCCAGTATCAGTGTCTTATTCAGCAGAGAAGTTGGAAAAGATATACATGAGAGAGATTGTCAGATTGCATGGTGTTCCCATATCCATTATATCAGACCGAGGTACTCAGTTAACCCCCCATTTTTGAAGAGTATTTCAGCGAGAGTTGGGGACACAGATTGATTTGACCACAACATTTCATCCTCAGACGGATGGACAGTCCGAGCGTACTATTCAGATTTGGAGGATATGTTGCGGGCCTGCGTTATTGATTTTGGTGGTTCATGGGACCAGTTCTTGCCTTTAGCCGAGTTTGCCTACAATAAAAGCTATCAGTCGAGCATTCAGATGGCCCCGTATGAGGCGTTGTATGGTAGACAGTGTCGGTCTCCAGTTGGATGGTTTGAGCCCGAAGAGGCTAGGTTATTGGGTTCTGAGTTAGTCCAGGATGCCTTGGACAAGGAAAAGATTATTCAGGATAGGCTTCGCACAACGCAGTTCAGGCAAAAGAGTTATGCGGATCGCCGAGTTCGAAATTTGGTTTTCATGGTAGGAGATCAGGTGTTCTTAGAGTGTCACCTATGAAGGGCGTGATGAGGTTCGGGAAGAAGGGCAAGTTGAGCCCTAGGTAGATTGGTCCATTCGAGATTTTGGAAAAAGTAGGATCGGTGGCCTACAGACTTGCCTTGCCACCACATTTATCAGTCGTGCATCTAGTGTTTCATGTATCTATGCTCCGGAGGTACATTGCAGATCCTTCTCATGTTCTTGACTTTAGCAGTGTCCAGTTAGACCAGGACTTGTCATATGAGGAGGAGCCAGTAGCCATATTAGATAGGCATGTTCGTCGGTTGAGATCGAAGAGTTATTCTTCGGTTCGTGTTCAGTGGGGAGGTCAGCCTGCCGAGGCAGCTACTTAGGAGTCCGATATAAGGAGTCGTTATCCCCATCTTTTCTCAGACTTAGGTACATTTCTATGTCCGTTCGAGGACGAACGTTTGTTTTAGAGTTGGAGATTGTGATGACCCAAAAGGTCATCCTAATTAATTGTAGCTATATCTATGCTCTGAGGCTCCGAAATCCCCTGTTAATCTCACCTCGATATGCGTGTGCAGACCAGGCGTGTAGGCGGGAAGCTTCTATGTGAAAATTTGATAAAAATGGAGTTTTTATAATAAATAATTGAATAAAGTTGACGTTGGTCAACATTTTTGGTAAACGGACCCGGACCCGTGATTTGACGGTCCCTGAGGGACCGTAGGAAAATATGGGACTTGGGTGTATGCCCGGAATCAAATTCCGAAGTCCCAAGCCCGAGAAATGAATTTTTAAAGAAAAATTATTTTCTGAAAAGAATAAAGGATTTTGAAAATGGATAATTATGTTAAAGTCGTGTTACCGGGCCCGTATGATGGTTCCAGAGCTCGAAATAGGTTTAATCTATGTTATGTGACTTATCTGTGAAATTTGGTGTAAAACAGACTTGAAATGACGTGTTTCGGATCAAAATTGGAAAAGTTAAGCTTTATGAAGTTTTAAGAAATTTCTAAGAGTTTTGAGGTTTAATTCGATGAATTTGATGGTATTTTGATGGTTTAAAAGCATGAATAAGTTTGTAGGATGATTTGGGAGTCGTGCGTGTTTTTAGTTTTGAGCCCCGAGGGCTCGGGTGAGTCTCGGGTAGCTAACGGGGTGCGAAAAGGTTAGAAAATCTGGTGTTTACTGTTGTTTCTGGAGTTTGAAGAGTTCTTCTATGCGATCACATAAGTCTTGTCGCGATCGCACAGAGTAGCTGGGAGGGGTAGCAGAGTTGCACTATGCGATCGCATCTCTATATCCGCGATCGCATAGTGGGTCAGTGTAGTCAGGTGGGGCTGGGGGGTTAACACTCTGCGATTGCATGTTGTCTTCCGCGATCGCAGAGCTTGATCCAGCATACTCCGCGATCGCATTTACCAAGACTCAGGACTCTATGCGATCGCATAGGGCAATTTCGTCCAGTTGTTCTTTAAGTCAAAAACAGAATACTTAACACGGGATTTCACTATTTCAACACTCTCTTCTTTCCCCAACCTCCATTGACGACCCCCAAGATAACTTCCTTCCATAACCTCGTGGGTAAGTGAATCCAACTCCTACTTCTTCCACTTTTCTTCCATAATCACTAGAAATCTAGGCCGAAAATCCTAAAATCAAGTAGAAATTAATGGTTTTGGGTAGATTTAGTTTTTTGGGAATTTTGGGTGATTCAACCTCAATTTGGGGTCGGTTATTAAAAAAAATTATATATTCAAACTCGTGGGGTTATGGGTGATCGAGTTTTGGTCCGAACCTCGAGTTTGGACCAAGTGGGCCCGGATTCGAATTTTCGTATTTTTGGAAGAATGCTAGAAATTGAATATTTAGGCTATGGGATTGTGTAATTGGGTCATTATTGATATTGTTGAATTAATTATGCCTAGATATCGTTGTTTCGGAGTCGGATTATAAAGGAAAGGCGGTCTTAGAGGGTTTATTGCTATTCTTTGGACGGTTTATTGCTATTCTTTGGACCTAGGTAAGTTTCTTGCCTAACTTTGGTGAGGGAATAGGTATTGTATGCTATGTGCTAAGTGTTTATCATGTTCAGTGCATAGGTAAGGTGACGGGTACCTATGCATTGTGTGTCAAGCATGCCCGTGAGTCTATTTTTGGTAAAAAATCTTGTTATTACTTCCATGTTCGTTATATTATGAACTTGTCTCTGCTTGGAAGCCGTCGTTGTTGGAAATCTTGGTTGATAAACTTATGATATATTGGTCTGATTGAAAACCCAACTGTTAAGGGTATATCTCAAATGTTTGGTTATAGCTGAGACCCTTGCCGGGCACTTGTTGTGAATTGATTGATGCTTTCCCCTTGCCGGGTTATATTGAACTGTATTTCCACTATGCTGCATTCCTTGACATTATATCTGTCATTGTTTGGTGAGGAAGAGTGTAAAGCATGAAGGGTGATGCCGTGCTGATTGTTTAATATTTATCACACGAGGGGACATGCTGTGCCGGTTGTTTATTATTTATCGCACGAGGGGACATGTCGTGCCGATTATTTATTATTTATTGCAAGAGGGGACATTCCGTGCCGATTGTTTATTATATATTGCACGAGGGGACATTCCGTGCCGATTGTTTATTATTTATCGCACGAGGGGACATGCCGTGCCGATTGTTTATTATTTATTGCACGAGGAGACATTCTGTGCCGATTGCTTATTATTTATTACACGAGGGGACATTCCGTTCTGATTGTTTATTATTTATTTCACGAGCGAACATTCTGTGCCGATTGTTTATTTTTTGTCGCACGAGGGGACATTCCGTGCCGATTATTTGTTGTTTATTGCACGAGGGGACATTCCGCGCAGAGTGTTGATTATATATATAAACGAGGGGACATTCTGTGTCGAGTGATTTTACTATTGATGCACGAGGGGACATTCTGTGCCGAGTGATTGTGAGATTACGCACAAGGGGACATGCCGTGCCTTTTGTTGTTCATTATCTGTTCTGAGACGTCCAATTCCTATTTTTACTCTTACATTTCGGTTATTACCCTGTTCTATTGTGCTAGTATTTGTTGCCCCCTTTTACCCCCATCATGTTCTCTCTGTATCTGTTATTACTTGTTTATTTTTCGTCGATATTTTCCTGTTATTATATAGAATTGCACAGGTATGTATATTGTTGGCGGTTCTAGCCTTGCCACTACTTCGCCGAGGTTAGGCTCGGCACTTACTCAGTACATGGGGTCGATTGTACTGATACTACACCTGCACTTCTCTATGTTGTGCAGATCAGGCAGCCGGACCCGGTGGACACTGATTGAGGGAGCATCCTTCAGTGCACTTCGGAGATTACAAGGTAGACCCGCAGACGTTCGTGGGCCTTGGCGTCTCTTCTATCTCTAGTTCCTTACTCTGTCTTGTTATTCTTCTAGTTCTCAGAGACAATTTATGTACTTTTCTTCAGACTTTGTATTTAGCAATGCTATAGATAGTTCGTGAGTTTGTGACTCCAGGTTTTGGGATTTATGCGACACGTTGTATATTGTTACTTTCACTTAACTTTGAAACTTTATCTATTTCAGCTGTTAAAGTTTGCAAACTATCTTTGGTTAATTCTGTTAATTCGGTGTTATCATATTAGTTTAATTGTACACGTTGGCTTGTCTAGCGGGTTCAACGTTAGACGCAGTCACGGCCTTAAGGTGGGATTTCGGGTCGTGACAGATATTTGTGTTGTTCAATATTTTAGCGTAGAACATTCATGCTTTTATAATAACTAGTCTCAAGGTACACGCGATGCGGGTGTATTCTATCTCAATGAGTACTAGTTTATTTAAAATTTGTGTTTAAATAATAAAATAAATGTATAAGTTCCTGGAATTGATCATATAAGTTAATCGTGATCAATAAATAAAGAAAGTCTCATAAAATTCTCAATAATAAGTCAATAATTCAACTTAAAATATATTTTAATTTAATAATATTATAAATTTAATTTCACAAATTATCATGCTTCCTTTTCAGTTTCAGCAAGAACAAGTCCTTAAAAATCTAAATAGTGCCGAAGGATAGAATTTAAAATATATATTCAAGCAACTAATTTAAGTGCATGATCTATATACAGTAAAATTTAATATTTTTAAATTTCTAAATATTAGGACTTTCAGTCCAAATAAGAAAAAAATTAATAAATAAAAGTTTTATTCATTTTAAACTTCTAAAAATTATAAAAATTAAATGATGTATTAGAGAAAGTAATTTTATAATAATCAACATTAATTTGGAGGGACTTCATGTTTTGTTTATAAAGATCAAGTTTGAAATGTAAAGCGTTGGTTTATTTTTAGTCTTCTGTTATAGGTATTTTGTTAAATATTCTAGATTTAAAATATAATAGGCACTGTCTTATTAATAAACAGAATGGGAAAACAAACGTGGTAAAGGCAAAGCACGAAACAATCAAGTAATGGATAGCCCGGCTATGCATGAAACAATCACGATAATTTTAAAGGCTTAGTGATCTATTACGTGTCCCCTTATTTTGATTTAATTTCGTATCAAAATGATCTTCTTGGCACCATATATTCTAGATATGTCAACTACAAAAAAGAATAAAGAATTAGCAACGGAAAATTATGTAGTTAATGAAAATTTGTCGCTAATCCTATGTAGCGATGAATTAAAGATAGATTTAAAAAAAAAACCTATTAGCTACCATTTGAATTTCATAGCTAAATCTTATTTTATTTAGTCAAATTATGTACTATGTTAGCAATAATATTAGTTTTTTCTTTACCAAAGTTTTTCCATCAATTAACGCTAATATCCATTATGGTAATTTAGTTAATGATGTAAATTCAAATGGTATTAAATTTTTATTACAAATATGCTATTATTTTTTTCAACAAAAGTTACTATTACAACTCTTAACTTGGATGGTTGTTACATATAGTTTCATAATGTATTGTATTGTATTGTATTGTATTGTATTGTTGTACTGTATCATTTGTTGAATACAACTAGGGGTGTCAATCAATATTTAAAAACCAACTAAACCGGCTGAATCGTATCGTACCGAACCAATTTTTAGGTTTATTTTTAATAAAACCATAGATTTTTATATAAATCTATAATTGTACCAATAAGTAGGGTAGGTTTTTTATTTTATGAAAGTAAACCGAAAAAACACCGAACCGTACTGATACCGAAGAGAAACCGACATGATTGGGATGATTTTGAAAAGTCTAATTTTTGTATACATAAGAGAATAACCGAAAAATTTGTATGACACAAATTTTATAAAATAACCGGCAACCAAACAATTGACACCCCTAAATACAACGACAAACTAAAATATAAAAAAAATTTACTAAAACATTACAAGTTCATCTAAAATTCAAAACTATTATAACTCTTAAATAAGATAAATTAACAAAGTTCTAATTATTAAATTGTTTATTTAATATATATAGTGTTTAAAATGATCTTTTGGGACTCGTTCGGGTTCTCCGTCCCTAGACATGACATTGTTCAAAAAGCCTTGAAGCTCATATGTGGATTTTTGTTTTGTGGGCTTATGCCCCAAAGTATCCGACTATGCGCCCAAAATACGCATAACACTTAATGGACAGGGCTAGTCTAATAAATCTTACTTAAATCATGTGTCAAATTCTCTAATTAAGACTTTTGATGCTTAAATTCTTTAACAAAGTAATGATTAAAGTCTTATTCAAGAATAGTTCAAATATTGAGTCATATAATTGCATATTTACTAATTAAGAACATCGTGAGTGTAAATATCATTGCTCTTCATGTCTTAAATTATTACGCTTTTATTGTTTTGCTCTTTGAAAGTAACTTTGTATATACATGAATGAGTAATCTTTTAAATTATAGTATTGATGAACTTTCTTTATTAATTACTTTTAGGGAGGTAAAATAC
The DNA here is from genome assembly GCA_005239505.1 of Nicotiana paniculata. Classification (NCBI taxonomy): domain Eukaryota; kingdom Viridiplantae; phylum Streptophyta; class Magnoliopsida; order Solanales; family Solanaceae; genus Nicotiana; species Nicotiana paniculata. The sequence continues at coordinate 51,507 of ML313587.1, forward strand.
ATCTTCATATATTTTTATAGAAATTATAATTTTCTAATTGTTTGAAAATTAAGATATTATAGTTGTATCTCACGGCAACTTTAACACTATTATATTATTAATATTTATAAAAACATACTAGATATTTTTATGACTTTATTTATTTTCTTTTTAAATTTCTTAAACATTAATATACTTTCTATTTATGCGTAATTTTTAAATTAAACAAAATTTAAAGATATATGGGGCTTAGACATCGTCCCGTAGTAAGATGGCTCGCTTCACACACCCGCCTTTAAAAATACTATTTGAACGTAGAAAACCTGATATGATGACAATACAGAAAATTCGCATGCTAAGTATTGCATTTATCTAAACCCCTTAAAAATTTAAATTATATCAAACAAAATTAAAAAAAAACTAAATATTTATGTAGATAATTAAAATACTTGGATGTCTCTCCTGCTACTGTTGTTCATCTGATGTGTAATCGTTACCTATGAATGCAATATTATTTATGGTTAATCTAAAGGTATATTTTTCGTTTACATTAGGCCTCGTCGACCCTACATTTTGTTCAGTGAGAGTATTCAATTCTGTATATAGTTGTCTTCTTCTTTTGAGACAAGTATCACTTGTGATGGTGAGGCCGACCTGAATCATCGTTCATTCCTTGCTTTTGTTGTGCCACACCTCAGCTTTTGTGATGGCTCATTTTGCATTATTCTTTTGTTACCCAATGTCGTGGTCCAACACCAGTCACATTCTTTTTTGGCACATAAAAGTTCACGATACTCACGTGGTTTGAAATTATGTTTAGTATTTATGGGTAGACATTTCATATATCTATTGTGAACAACTATTTTTTGACCACACCCAAATTCTATACTATTTTTTGCTATAAATATTAATATTATATCTAATCTCTAATTTTAAATTTTTATCTTACTCTTAATAGGTT